>CM060948.1:208775951-208778057 GCA_030765055.1 Mantis religiosa
TTTCAGGAAATTCAAGGCATTCATGCAAAAACCTGAAATTAAACACCACGTTTATATTTTTGAGTTACGTTGTTCATAGACAACACTGAAGACAGATACACACATTCAGACGCTGATATACCTGCTATCTTGCATGGCTTTAGAATGGACAGCATCAAGGAAAGGAGCCATCACCAAAGAATTCTTCCCATCAGTGAGAAATAGAGTAAAACAAGAACTACCCATATGCCAGGAGTTTACAGCAATAGTTACAGGACATGGAAAGCTCCGTTCATACCGCCATCGATTTGCTTTACTAGATAGCCCAGTATGTAAATGTCAAGAAGAGGACCAAACTGTAGACCACATAATATTCAGATGTTCAATCATAAACAAACAAAGAACAAAAATGATCAGGAAAATAAAAAGCAGACAATGCGTGTAGCCCATTACCAAAGAAGAACTTATTAATACACATCTAACATGTTTCGTCAAATTTGTTAAGTCAATAAACTTCACAGATATAGAGTAGGCAAATGAAGCACAAATATTCAATAAAATTGCTAATTAATTGCAAATATTTTAATAAGAATATTGTAAAATATTGTAGGAAACATTTCAATACAAACACAAAATATGTTAAATAATTGTAAAATTATTGTAAAAGTTGTATATAATGTAAATTAAATAAGGCACGCAGTATTCCTAAGGAATGGGGAATGCCAGGTTAAAAAAAAAAAAAAGCCTGCTATCTGCTCCATCTTGCCTATGCATTTGGTAGGGGTTAACCCAGGTTAAATAATAGAAGGCACACTTACCTGGAAAGTGAAGGTGCAGGCAGAAGTATTGTGTGACAGACCTGTGTTGCATTTATTTAAAATATGTTACTATATTAACTTTCCACTATTACTAAATTGCAAACGGTGATTGCTGAGTTTGGTTGTAATAAATTACTCAATTAAATAAATCACAGTTTTAGTGGAAAAACTAGGACCGTAACAACAAAAACAATACAAATACAGCTGAGGCCTGATCTGTTAAAGGTAAAGGTATTTAAATGTTTAAGTGAACCTCGAGGTAAAAGGCAAACAGAAAATACTTGAAACGTTGTTCCAAATTGTAATCTAAAAAGGTCTGTTCTGCATTTGTATCACACTTTCTACTCTCTATCGTTTATTAATGGACATGAAAGCCATGCATACGAAAGCCATATTTTGCATTTAGTTATCATAGGTAATATCATGAGTCCTTTTGGAGTTACCGATAAGTTCACGAGCGACGAAATCGCTGGGGAATTTCTGTTCTAAACACGAGCTGTACTTCCAGAGACTATTTCAAGGAAAAAAAAACTGAAAGCAATAAAACAAGTTATTTGATTCCATAAATCACATGGACATACATTAGCACATGAATGAGTTAACCTCACAAATCACGGCATACAAACCTTTCAGCCATTTTGTAATTTGAAAGTCGCGCTAACAGTTGACGATCTGAGAGATTTATAATCCTTTGCCTGTTCGTAAACTAGCAAAATGTGTTGTTATGGTATCTGAGGGTGCAATAACAAAATGATTATCGCTGTTGTGTATGATTTCGTGAATCTGATTGGTCGACTTAAACACGGTCAATATAGGATAACGTCGTATGAGGGAAATTATTAATGTAAAGGGAACTACGGCAGTCAAATGTTTAAGAACTGGACACGATAAACAACTGAAAATAAAAGGAACTCCAAGTCTAATTATTAACAAGAATATGTTAAGACTAGTCAATACCATAAAATGTGAATTGAAATAAAACGTAAGTTTAAATTGAAAGCGTATTTTTTGTGTGTTAGGTTTTGTCCACCCCTAAATGTTATCAGATTTTACATGATTTTAGAAAAGTACTGGCGAATGAAATGTCGAGAAAAGCCATTAATTTGCAGCTTCCACTTTGCAAATGTTAGACCCAATCTTACCAAATATATGTTTTACAACATTTCTGGAAATTCATAAATATTGGAATAGGAGCAAAGCTAACCGCAAAAAAGGTATAAAATATTTTTCCCAATGGAAGCTTGGTAGCACTGTATAATTAATGCGCAGTGCAGCGGTAGGCAGCTACAGTGAAAATACTTATTTTACC
>CM060948.1:208779057-208846557 GCA_030765055.1 Mantis religiosa
AGGCTTATAATTTACAGGTCTGGTGGTTTTAATTATCGGGTTTAGAATGGGTGCCCATTCAGTATCGTGAGGAATTTGAGTTGCAATATACCAACTTTCCCTCTGCGGTTGCAGAGATGCTGACCACATCTCCTCGTATCGGTTGGATTATTCCCCACTGTGTATTGCGTATGTGAGCATGAGGCCGGCAGTCGGTTTGGCATGCTATGTGCATCCGGCGTGTAATGCCGTGGAATTAGTTTAGTTATAATTTGCAAACATTTTTAGGAAGTTTTTAATTGAAGTATTATTTGAATAATTTCATAAAGTATTTTCATATTACTTCATTTTTATAAGGTGCAGGTATAGCGTTTCTATGGCTTCTTTTATGATTACAGTCGTGCATACATCAATGTACTTTATCATGCAGCTTGCTCACTTCTTTCAGTTAAAAGAAAGCAGTGCACTCTGCATTGCCGTCATAACTAAAATCATTTCATTATAAAATGCAGGATTTGAAAACCAGAGGATAGTCCATTGTAATGAAATGAATATTTTTCCATTTATGAATGTATTATATACAAATTTGATTGGCTGCTATTTAAGTGCACTCGTGAAATGAATTTGAGTTTCAAAGCTTCTTTTGGCACACTGTAGAACATATTCATGAATAATTCAGGCCCTTTATGGATTTTATCATATTGTGATTGCAGTGTATATCGGTTTCCTTTTTCTTATTCTTCGGTTGGCCAAAACGGAAACCAGGAAGTTTTCTCATGATTTACTGAGCATAAAATTAAATGCAAGTATAATTTATTTTACATGAATAATGAAATTAGTTGAGGGTTTTGATGTGCTTTGCTGTGATACATCTTTTGCAAGCTGAGTACCTGTGCCGGCTGGGAACGTGTTGTATTCTATACAAAAGTGAATACAAGTTTTGAGGCATTTGCACATAATTTACCATTTTTAGAACGGCTGTGTTTATCTATGAGAAATTTGATCTCTCGGAAAGTAATAGACAGTTAATTACAAACTTGATACTTAGGTTGAGTTTCTTAAGTGAATGTATTACGTTCCCACACCAAAATTCCCATTTATATAGAATATTTTTGAAAATGTTATTTTCTCCAAATATTAGAACGAGCTTTATTTAGGTGCCTTATGTTTAATATATTTTATGACAGACAAAACGCATACGTCAGTTTTATGAGAATATCTTCTGAAATCCTCCTCATTATGAATCACTTTTCTATAATCGGTAAATACCCAATTTACGTACCCTAAAATACTTTTCCTGTTTCTGTAATTAGATATTTCAGGGACATTATTTCCTATTGTATGGAATTTCAAACATAATTACTTGATCAGCAGAATATCGCTCTTTGAATTTCTTATCTTGATTGTGCAAATGGAAAGGAATACAAAGCCGTCTCCTAGCGGCCCACTCTTTAAAGATTTGATTATAGCTTAATCCCCATGTACCAGCTAGGTAATATTGCTTTATTACAACCATTTATATCAATGTTTCACTGCGTTAGTATGAAGTAGACAGAATAAGAACATTTTGAAGAAACATTTTAGAATTATTGATAGAGAGAGAGTCATATGATCGTAACATTGAGTATGTGGTTTTACTTAATTCAGCTGTCTATATTTCCATGCTAATTTCTCCATTGTGAATCCATTATATTCGAACAATATTTAAATTTAAACACCTCTTAAATTAATTTGGAATAAAAGTGAGGTACCTCTGTGAACATTTTAACTCTAAATCTAATAAATTGACTATATAAACAATTTCATTATAGACATTCTAAAAATATGCCCAAAGAAAGATTGACACGTAAAAGTTTGTGATCGAAATTTCTTTAACGTTTGTTTGATAAGTAAACATAATTTGAATTTGCCGTATTTGCTCCTTGAATTCCTCTTACGTAAATGATAAATTGCTTAAACTTTATTTAAAATGTGCATAACAGTATAATGTGCATAGACCTTTTTCGTCTTTGTTTATATTTGTACAATTTCCAGTGATTCATTTGTGGCTATAACATTTAATAAATATCCTCATAATGGGAGAGGTTCACATTCCCGAGACGTCGATATCTAATCGTCTTTGCCCTGGCTTGCTGCCCGAGAAGAAAGTGAGCATATTCGTCGCCAGGAATGCTTCAGGACCTATTTTTAAAGAAGTGCTGTTTGTTAACGACGCTGTTAACTGCTTGCATCATATCTGTGTCTCCGGGGTCAGAATTTAGTCCCATAGGAGTAAAAGACAAACTTTTTAATATTTGCAGCACTTGATGAATCAATTCATACTAATTTATGGTTGAGAAAAACGAATTTAACAATGAAAAGTCCTTCTTAGCTCTAGTTTCTGTGATAAACACTAGGTGGAAGTATTAAATATTAACGGATTAAGAGAAAAAGATACATTTTAATTACATATACTAACAACATTAAAGGTACAATTTATTTTATTGAACTGGTTGTTACGTTCTAAGAGATCTAAATTACTGCAAGAATACCTCGCAGATGATCGTGTCTGAAGAGAATCATGTGGTCGCTTCATGAGATCGTTCGTCTCTTAGCTTGTCTCTTGTAAGGGAATTCGGGAGGATTCCTACACAAAGACCAACAGTAATCCGCAAGCATTGCTTAATTCCAGTAGTCCTGATATTTTGTTCCACAACTGAAATGCCTTGATGGGATCTTTTTCCATGTTCATCACTAACAGCTCCTCAACTGGGAGGGAAAAGTCTAAGTGGGAATGAAGAAAATGGGTTTTAAGGATGTTGTGTCCTTGTGGGTTCTTAAAATTAAAAGTACAATTTGCAGAGATTCAAAATGTTGTTTATTTCTGTAGAAGATGACGTAACATAAACCAACACAATCTCTAGTCACTTAAATAAACAAAAAGTTGACTTTCAAAACACAGCGGCACGAGTCCAATTGAATATTTTATTTAAGAAATTTCCTAAGAGACAAAATATCAAAAAATGTATTTTTGGTGGTACTGTACAATTTAAAGGTAAATGCATCTTTTAGTGAAGAAATAACCTATGTTTCATATCATCAGTACTGTTTTGAACCCTGAAAATAATCCGTTTATTTCAGAAAGAACCCGAGCGCCGTCGCTTAGGTTCTTTCTGTGGTAAATTACACTCATGACAGTTGGCGGCCTTGATGACATCACGTGTTTTGTGACTCGCTGTGACAATAACTCACAACTACCCTGTACGTGACCACTCATTTTCCCCAAGTGACAGAGATTTTGGAAGCATAAAGTGTCTCTTGAGAAAGATGGACAGGATTTATACTCCTGATAAATATGCAGAGCTCATGCTAAAAGCTAGTAAGTCTGGCCGATTTACTGTATATCTCCTTACATCATACGATGTTCACAGTTTCAAAAAGTGGTAGCCCAAATAATATAAGAAAATGCTGAGTTTGGACGAAACATCGGACAGGAAAGTACTCAAAGAAATAAGCAGCAATTCAAAGTGTTCAGGTACAAGCAACTTCTCTACAATAAGGATACTCCGGGAAAAGTGGTCGCAAGCGAATTCATTGGAGGAATAACATCTACCTTCGCATTGCAAAAATCTGCCAGCCCTCCGGAACTACCAACGAGAAATCTTAACCTTTGAGGAACATATGTTTACTATTATTTTACCAAGGTAATTTTAAACGTTTATATTTTAGTTTTAGCTAAATATTTTTTAGGCTATAACAAAGTTTAAAATTTATCGGGCTTTGAACAGTGAAATTCCTAGGTCCCAATAAAAAAATTGACGATATAAAAATGTTCATGGAATACACTGTTGGATATGAAGCCTTCTATAACACTATCATCCAATGGCCAACAGCCGACAAGGAGTTGCCAGAAGCTGAATAAATGAATAATGCCAGATCTTTGTATATAGACATACTGTAGCGTGTAGTCTACCTGTATTTTTGATTTAGGCCTAATAAGAACACTCTCTTTTTATACTTAAATGTCTCTGTTACTTACCTTTAATACCAAAACAGGTAAACATAATGGTTTGACTTAATTTCAATAATAATTTTTAAAAAATCACTTTGGATGCACTCATTTATTGCAGAAACCACCTAAGTGCAACTTCTTCAAATATTTATGACTGAAAATCTTAAAGGAAAAAAATATAGATTATTTCAATAGCATGTTTTTGATTTGGTAAAAAAATATTTGAAGGAGACTAGACATATAATTAAGCTGCAAAACAGTTTTTATAGCTTTCGATAGTTGAAAAAACGCACTTAGGTGGTTTCTGAAATAAACGTTACGACTCTCTCAACTGGCAATCCGCGGCTTCTTTTATACCTCCACTCATTGTCGTGAAAGAAGTCACACACACACACACACACACACACACACACACACACACACACACACACACACACACACACACACAGCACAGAGGTGTCGTTGAAGGGAATCCTCCTCCGCAAAAGAGGGTCCTTCGACTAGTGCCATACCGGAACTAGGTCGCTTACTGGCATTATGAGGGTTTGTAAAGAAATGATGGTGGGTTGATGGTGGTTATTTAATTTAGGATAGGTGATAAATAGTCAGGGATTGAATAGTTGTTGAAGATGTAGTTGGGATATTAAGAGGGCCTAGAACAAGTATTGGCCTCTTATATGACTCTTCTGGGTCTAGGTCGTATTCTCCAAGTCCTCGGATGAGGCTGTTGAAACTGGTTGGCAATTTTGAATAGACAGAGTGAGACAGTTGTAGGATGTAATCGAAAAGTATTGGAAAGGAATGAAAGAAGTTTGTGGAATGTGCTCTATGAATCAAGACGGCACTAGAAAGACGAACCTTCCAGTTATCCATCTTAATCTGTTTCGGCAAGCTTTTATCTCCGCGCTACACTAGCTGTCTCTTTGTGCGCGCCGACCGCGCATCGTCACAAAAATGTGCTAGTTACAATATATTGTATCCAATGCTATGGTATCTTGCAGAAGCACTGTCACTAAGTGCGTGTAGTTTTCATCTCTCTTGCTGCCTAAAAATCCACCAACAACTGACTTGAAGTGTTCACAAGCTTCCATTTCTTTCCCCTCCAAAACTTGTTCAAATGCAGGATTCTTTACCAGTTCTAAAATTTGTGGACAGAAAAAGTTCTTCCTTAACTTTTGCATCACTTAATTTCGGATATTTCTCTCTTATGTACTTAAAAGCTCTTCTTTCGTGATTCATACCTTTGGTCAATTTTTTCATCAAACCCAGCTTGATCTGCAGATGTGGAAGTAGAACATCTTTTGGGTCCACCAGAGGTTTGGGAACGACATTTTTCTTGGTAATGCTAAGATTTCTTGAGGGCCAGTCTCCTTTATTATAATGGAATTTCCAGCTCCCCCAAATTTTCTCCCTAAATGAAATTGTTGACGCTAAAAGATGAAATATTACTTTATCCCAAAGCAACAGCTAACCTGTCATTTTTATAGTGACTTTCTAATTCAGAAGATAGAAGTACATATAAATTGAATATTTTTGAGCCCGAAACATTTTCATTGTTCCCCAGTGAAATCTATAATCATGGAGCTGTCGCTTTTAAGCACACATAAAACCATCTGTATGGTTCAGATTTGAACCATCGACCCTGGATCAGTACGCAAGGAGATAAAGCATACATTATCACATGAAAGTATTATTCTTCCTTGATCTACTATTTATTACTTACCTGTGCTTCAAACAGAAATATTGTGTCCTTGAAACATTGTTATAATATTCACCGCTGTTTAGGTAAATTTATACTAATGTTAGCATTACAGCTTCAGCTGGCAAATGCTCGCTGTTTTCGTCACCCATGAGATTATATCAGGCTCGCTGCAACGTCTTTGTGCTCCTTGCTCCTTAGTTATGAAATGAAGTAGTGTTCTAAGAGACCTTACTAATATCAAAGGTCAAATCTTAGAAATTTGGAATGTAATAATTGCAGAATACTCTTGAAAATAAATGTTAATGACCAGAGAGACTAATATATTACTAATAATAGAATTTTATGGATGTGAACTACTCAGTTCCCCATTTATTTGCATTCATTCGACAAGAGAATTGATCTTTACATACTTCATAAGAACAAAGGTAAAACATGTACTGCCCCAACTGTACAATATAGCAACGCCATACTAACCAACCTTTGTAGCGCTGGTGGCAGAGTGTCTGCCTCACGTTTAAAAGGTCGCAAGTTCAAATCTTGGTCTATAATGCTTGTTCAGAAAGGATTTATCTCTTATGATAAACCATGAATGTGAGGTAACTATGGGTTCTATGGACTCTTCATTTGAGGTTTATATTACTAATATGATTGAATATTGGAGGATGTTAATTGAAAAAATAACCCAGTATGTACAACATAATAAGCAATTCCACATTAAAATTAATATTGTAATATTCATCAAAATTATAAAAATATCATATTTTCATTTAAATTAATCCAGGCATTTTCTAGTAGACCAGTGCACACTTAAGAATAGAGTAACTATCCTCCAGCTTGAAAAAAATGCCATGTAATAGTTTTAGGAAGAATCTATCAAATAGCTATTTGTGTTGCTAGCCGAAATGTTAAGCACATTTAGTGATAGTTTCCCTAACGCAGAGGGGCAATGTAGTCAACACAAGCACTCCAAATGTATGCTAAATTAACAGTTTTACTGAAATTAACAGAAGATTAAATAAAATTACACCTACCGCTTATACAAGAAGGTAGTTTGTCTATTGACTTCAATTTGTTATTGCCTTGGCTTCGCGGCTGGACAGTTGAGAGATAGAGATAAGCGGGGCTGTCAACCAGTCTGAACACCAGAAGCGTCATTCTTAAAAAGTATCATTAATTGTGTTCTTTAACGTGATCTGGTATTTTTGTATAGTAAAATTTGTTGGACTAGGATGTGCAATTTATACTAAAGTTCAGATTAGGGTTAGAATTACTACAGAGGGGATTCAACACCAAAACCTATGGATTATTTTACATAAACCCAAAGTAGGACATCCCCGGGGGGAAGGATGAGGTGAGAGGAGACAGAGAGCAGCTGACCCAAGGAGTCACGTCAGCACCGGGACACTCTCTGACACTTCTACCCTAAAAGAGGTCACGAAATGAGGGATCATGTGAAATGGAGGGACAGGAAATGCGGGAGATATAAATAACATACCCAGCATTCGCCTGTTGACTCGGGGAAATCCCGAAGAAAACCCAAGGGTTAGGTTGGCCAGGAATCGAACCCGGACCTCCCGAATGCGCCTGAGCCACACCACTCGGTATACTAAAGTTACTCGCAGGATGTTTCTAGAAACGTTAAAATAAACGTTTGACATGTCATCCAAACATGTCGATCTTATGGTATCTTAATGAAAATAATGTTTAGATATTTTTCAAAAAATATAAAAGGAACAAATATTATTAATTTAAGGTAGAGTTTTGTAAGGAGAGAATTTTCTAAAAATGTTAGTGTCCAAGTTGTTCTCGGGAAGCAAGCCAGTTTAGAAGAGGATTAGAAATCGACGTTTCGGGAGCGTACATCTCTCCCATCATCAGGATATTTATTGAATGTTATAACCACAAATGAATCACTGTATATAACACAAACATAAACAAAGACAAAACACGATTAAAATTGGCATTACTGAACAAAAGACTGTTTCCAGTAAATTAAATGCCAGGTTAGGAGGTAGCGATAGTATAGAAAATTAATTGGGTCAAAGAAACGTAATTACTTAACTTGATTATCAAGCTATATTGATCTGTGCTTCGTCAGTCGAGGAATTTCCATTTTTAAGGCCGATTTCCAAGAGGAGCTGAACTGAAATCCAGCATCACGATTAAGCGTGCTCTTCTCGAAGGAAATGGCCAAAGCCTCCTTAATTCTCCGCTCCCAGTAACTGTTGTATTTTGCAAAGATGGTCGTCTCCCGAAAGTTGGCTCTATGGACGTTATCAAAACAATGTTCTGCCAGCCCAGACTTCTCAGGCTGCATTAAACGAATGCTCCGTTCATGTTCGTTTATTCTAGTGGTGATGGTCCTTACGGTTTGTCCTATATACGGTGTCCCACATTCACAGAGAATGCGGTACACTCCCGGAACTTGGAAATCCAGGTTGTCTTTCACTGGTCTCAACAGATGTTTAATTTTCGGAGGTGGCTTGTTAATGGTCCTGATGTTGTGCTTATCCTTATGATGGGAGAGCTGCACACTTCCGAAACGTCGATTTCTAATCTTTTTTTTTTTTTTTTTTTTTTTTCACCTGGCTTGCTTCCCAAGAAGAACTTGAGTATATTCGCCGCCAGGAGAGCTTCAAGTTTTATTTTTATGTTAGTGTCGTAAAGCCTATATATATATATATATATATATATATATATATATATATATATATATATTGTATATTCTAATTACCATGTTTAGAACTATTTCTGAGAGAATATAGAACATAAAAGTTTCCACCTAAAGAATAGTTTGCTTTTGGATGCTATTTATTTAAAATTCTGTTGTGGCATCTCTGAAGGGTATCAAATTTAATGCCAAGTTTGATATTTATCGTACCCGTTGATTTTGAGTTATGCTGTTAACAAACACAAGGATGCACACACAGAGCGTTTCCTAAATGCTATATTTACGAGATTCAGGGAGCATCAATACCTCTATTTCTGCTGAAATCTGTATGCGATATGTTGGGTAAAATGCAATACTCCCTCTACCTGTAATCAGGTGTAGGTAAATAATAGAAAAAGTAACAAGTCACAGAAAGTAGACAAAGTTATATTAGAGTAACTCATCAGAATGGTATTATGAAATGATAATGTTATAGTTATTTAGTTTCGAAAGCTTCCTGAAGGAAGAAAAGTTATCAGTCCAAGTGATATATTAACTGAATTATTTTGGCAAAGGAAGGAAAGTGTTTTGAATGTAAGTGTACAGCTCCAAGGCCATAAAATACAGAACGATTTAGTGAAATTTCTGACTGGAAAGTGCAATATCATGTCCTCCCAGCTTTGTATTGAACCCCTTTCACTTTCGCTACCTCCCTGTCTATCGCTTTTTCACACTACATTAATTTCTTGTATATCATCGCAATGATGTTATAAATGGTTTCGTGCATTTGCGAAATACATCGGATCATTACTATGGGAGGCGCATACCAGAAATCCCCGAGCCTGCGAAGAATTCACGTAAACTTGCTCGCCCCCACCGCCCCGAAATATTCCCGAGTTTTTTCTGTACTGTCAGGAACTCGTACAATGGAAGCTATTTTTAGGATTGCACTTAGCGCAATATCGATATCCCACACAAATGGCATTTTCTGTTATAATTCCATGTGTCAGCAGGAGAGCTGATGCAGAATTGAATAGTAGGAAATAATGGAAGATTTTTTGTTAACAGGGCACAGAATTGAAAATTTCCATCACAACATATATTTTTCAGCAAATGAAATGTCACAGCACGCTTTCCTCATTGAAATTGGCTAATTTTAGATAGTTATTATTTAATATACTCTTTATCACATTACCTTGAAGCTTTTACTTTTTTAATATATTGAATAATTTAAATTAAACCTATTTTAAAGTGTCTGTAACCTAATTCCCTGATGATTATATTGACATTGAATTTTTAATATTTATGTTGCCAAAATATATAATATTAACAAGTGAAGTAATATTTTTACGACATAGAATACCAGACAAAATCTATATGGACTACTTATATGGCCGGTAGTAGATTCAAGCTTCTTATGTATATTTATTTTCTCTATAATCCACAATAATAATTATAATTTTGAATCAAATGGAGAAGACTGGAAGTTATCATAGCAAAACAGAGTGAAATGGCTCTATTGCAATTCGTGAAGCTGCAGGCTCTATTCGTGTTGACTGACAACTCCAATCTTGCGTATTTTGTTGCATACTCAGTTCTAAAGTGAAATGATAGGGTTAATGCCTATCTTCCACTATTTCTGTTCTATCTTTTCTTTTTCATTCCGTTTCCTAATTATCTTCTACGTTTGATTCTACGTTTCGTGGAACATAATGGCGTTAGGTAGATGGCGCGGGTACTTGCTCAAAGGAAAGAGCTCTCTGGGTCATATAACTGAACGGTATCAACAGCAGCGTATGTATATGGAGAGGGGAAGGGCCTTGGATGACATATAAGATCTCGTAACGCAGTCTGCATTGAATTTTACTTGTAACAGAAGTTGAAGAGGGAGTAATTGCAAAAAACATGCCTATCACCTTAAGCAGTCACGAGATTCTTTGAAAGTTATATGGAACTTGTGACCATTATCACTGGTGATATTAAAATGTTAAGTGTATAAAATGAATCAGACCTTATAGAGTAACTCTCAACAAGAAGTGAACTCAATTTCTCTATTGTTTTGTGTAATTTACGTCCTCCAACGTTAAGTCATATCGGACGATGAATGGAATGGGTGAAATGATCCTCAAATGATCCCAGGGTCCATAGAGCTTAGAGTTACCCGACATTCGTCTTTCAGGATAAGGGAAAACCCCGGAAAAACCTTATCCAAGTAACTCACCGTGACTGAGATTAGAACTCGGGACCTCTTGAACGTAAGGCAGACATGCCACCACCACGCTACCTAGGCAGGGTCAATTCCTAAAAGAGAAGTAAGAACGGTAATATGTAATACAGAAAGAAGACACCAGATATGCTTTAGAAACAAAGGCAACTATTTCCGTACCTCCTTTAGTAATATGGGTGAGACATGACTTTTTAAGCACATATCAATTTATCACGTGGTCACACTGCCTTGCAAACAATGGGCGTCTGGTAAACGGGAAGCTGTAGCTTGCCGCCCAATACAGATATTAATATGTCAAGTGCCAGAACAACGTTAAATATATTCATTTATAATTCATATCGATATCTTTAAAATGATGAGAGTTTTGTTTTGAACTGGTATAAGTTATAAGTGGCCATGACTGAATAGAGTAGGTTACAAACAGGTGAAGATGAATGCTAATATCCAAACTAGATAAACGGTAAATATGATAAATTAAATAGAGCGATAAAACAATAAAAGAAAATTGTTTTGGGACCTTATATTTGGAAAATTAGAAAATTATATAATTAAAAATTAATGTATTGGAAAAAGTGATGTAGTTTAGAATATTTAGTTACCTTGGTGATGAGGGTAAAATATCAGTCAATTAAAGGAACAAGTTAGCGTCTTTTGCGACGCGACCACAAAGGAAATAGACGCATGTCTGATGCGCGTGAGGAGTGCTGCATGTATTCAGCCAAAAGCTGGTTGCAAACCTGAGAATTAGAACAATTATAATTATTCATCAACGAGAGTAGAAGCTTCGATATAGTGAAAGTTAGATATCTGAAAACTAACGTCTTTTGCGTCGTGATTTCAAAGTGAACGGACGCGTGTGTAGAACTGCTGCTGCATATTTGCAAATGTCTAGTTTATAACCAGAGACGCTAAGTTGTATTAAGCATTTATTATAGGGAAAATATATTGCTTTAAATTGTATAATAGTATTGATTTCAAATATAAATCAAGTTAAATTCGGATTGAACTTCAAGAGAACGTTTTCAACTTCTTTATTTCCCTAACATTAAGTTCCCTAATCCAAGTATCCGAAACTACTACCGAGATAAGATTTCATGCAAACTGGAGCTACAAATAACGAAACGACATGGTGCATCATCCCATCAGCAACATCACCCCGTCATTAGCACCAAATGGAATCCCCTTACAAATGATCGCCGCAACTCGGGTCTTCGAGGTAGTCAACGTTTTGCATATTGTGACTTTGTGCGTTCGTGAAATGAAAAGTCCAATTGCACTACTCAAAAATGTTCTTTATTTCCAACGACTTACAGTAAAACTCTTGCCAATTGCACAGAATTACGTAATGCACACAATTACGATTCACCAGTTCGTCCGTTACAATTACGTACAATCCTCCGATGCACTCACACATTCTTCTCGTCGTACACTAGCACTGCATTCTTATGCCAAGAACTGACTGACTCCTCTTGCCCGAGGTGTTGCTTATATAGGGTCAGCTGGCCGATCTGGAAGGTTCTAGATTAGATGAAATATCGCGTAAGTTCGAGAACACAGGTGGAACAGAAAGAGACGGCGCAGTGATGTTCTTTTCTCCCAGCCACCCCTCGCCACCGCCACAAGACAAACGAGGGGGGCGTGGCGAACGCCGACCGTCCCCTGCTTCCCGCTCTATAGGGTGTTCCGACGTTCGGGTGACAATATACACATTTTGGACTGCAGCATATAAACTCCCTAATAAAGAATAAAAGATCAGGCATCTAATACTGAAGTATGAACTCATTTACTAATGTGTACTAGAAATTGTACACGAAATCAATAGTATTTGACCTCTCATGTAAGTTATATTATTATTCATAAAGTTAATGATAGTAAACCAGGAAAATTGGAGCACATGTAGTACCATAGTAAGTAATCTGACATTAAAGGATTGATATGCTTAAAAATAACATAGTAACATCATTAACAGGTTTTAAAATCTCTGCAACTCCTACTTTATTAGGTTATTTATGTAAATTAATTTAAACTGATAGTTTTTACTCTAATAAAGTAAAAAGGTTACTCGAAATTTGGCAAAAATAAATAGAATCAATACTACTAATATAAATATGAACAATTCTTACCCAAATATTTGTTTCTTAATTAATTATATTTACATATTATTTATTCACTGCACTTAATTCTGCCAATATAATGTTCAATTACTATAAAAGTATTTTAAATATATGGTCCTCTTGTACTAAGATATTCAATAAACCTAAACGCAGAAGCCAGCCCGATTCACACTGATTTAATTTCACATTATGTAAGATTTTTAAAGACGAACATACCTAGTTATTGAAAATCTATACCCAAAACCAATCTTAATACAACATTGAGGTCATAATCCCCTTATTCAATATGAACTCTCAAAATGAATTAAGCTATTATACCTAAGGTTATCTAATCATCTAATCTCTAACACAATTCATACTACTAATTATAATATTAAATTCAAGGAAGTGTTAATTGTATCTTTAAACAGCCCAATTAAACAAATTACATAATAATTGAAAATTAATTTTTTAATTGCTGCATTAATAAATTTATTAAACGATAGGGGCTACAAGTCCCTTAACAATACTTGTATCTCTATTTAAAATCTTGACTGAAGTTAATTGAATATAAACAGGATTTATCTATACAAACAATTCATACCAGCCTTCAATTAAATGACTAATGAATACGCTATGAACAGTACAAATACTGCAGCCCTTCAAAATACCTTCAGTGGACAGGTTGGATATCCGAAATAAGACTAAGAAATCATCTTCTAATAAGCAGGCGAGCAATATCTTAAATTAATTCTTTACGTTCACATTAGGTATAAGTATATTGTGACTTTGTGGGTTCGTAAATTAAAGGTCCAGGTTCTTGTAATTTCAAAATGCTTTTTATTTACATAGAAAGAAACTTTTTGCACAACCCTGAGCAGCCGAATTACGTAGCATACAAATATTTACCCTTCAAAGTCGTCTGCCACTCGACCACAAATAAAGGAGTTCACTTTCAAATCACAGCTGCAGGCCCACGATTATCAGTTCCGATTACGAGAGTCGCGGCGTCTTTATATACCTCTACTCATGCCTACACAAATTAATCGAATGTTGTGTAACAAAAAATAAATCTAAATCTGCAGTCCTCCATCTGTCTCTTTATCTTCCCGTAGGGGAGGGGATTCGTCCCCTTCAGCTGCCAAAGTGCGGGCGCTGCGGACCCTTAGCACTCGTGGTACCTCTGACGTTACTAGAGGAACTCCGGGCCGAACAGCCGAGCCCCTCCTTCGGGAGTTGTTCGGATGGGTAGGTCTCGGAGGGGCAGTGTGTTCCCGATACCCGTGGGAGATTGGGTACGTCTTCGGACGGAGTTGAGGGAAGCCAAAAGTTTCCGGGTACTAGCCTGCTCAGCTAGTAGAAGGTGTGCTAGATCAGCAGGCGGCCCCACCGAGGTTATCGGTAGTCTTCCCTGCGGGGTTGGCGCGCGTAAGTGGCGTATCCACTTCCATCCCGTCTTGAGTACAAGCGGGGGGGCTTTTTAAGAAATCAGGTATTGCCCTATGGAAAGACCCCCGGAGTATATATTGCTCCCGGGTAGAAGGAGGCCCGGGTCCTTGGTCCTACGGGTCCAGGACTAATGGGAGTAGATCCTCTGCACTAACTGTCTCTTTATCTGTTGCGGCAAGCTTTAATCTCCACGTTTCATGTCTGCCCCTTTAAGCACGCCGGCCGCCCCGGTTGTAACAGTGCGATCGGTGACAATATAAACCAAATATATTAAAATTTAACTTTTAATTTAACTTCCAAATTTACTTCAACATTTTAATATACAACTGAAATAAAAATAAAAATTCATCATAACATAATTTTAGTACTAACAACTTCTATTATATTAACATTCTCTAATTACCTTTCTATTACCCATACCTAAATTCTCCAAAGCTATTCTAACACTCTGTATAAATGTTACATCTGTTTACCTCTTCTGTATTCTCATTCTTTTTAGTTAATATCACATAGGGAGTTTCCTGTCCATTGCACATTGAATTTTGATGCCTTCTTGAGTTTGTATCTTCATTTTGCTAAACCTTATTGGTTTCCTTGATTTCATTCTCATCTTATTCATTATCGCCATGCTGGCAGTTTATATTTCAGAATGTGAATAACTTATTTTCTTTTTGTAATTTAAAATCATCTTCCCAAAATATTTCCTTCCTGCTTAGGGAACCGCTATTCCAGTTATGTCGCACATCCTGCCATCTACAACCACCTATGAACTCTTTCTACTAGTAATTTCAAATTGCAACATAGATGGCAGCACAAAGCTCCTCCTGTCTTTCGTTTGAAAAATTGAATATAAAATAGGAAACTATGAAAGCAGAATTAAAGATACCGAATGCTGTTATTTAAAAATAACAAAAGTATGGAAACTGAACAGTCCTATTCACCAAAATTAACGTAAAATTTATTTTTTATACAAACGTTCTTAAATCTTACGGACTAAAGGTCTATGATATGTAGCATAAATCTGGTGTAATGCCGTGGAATCTCTATTACACTGACATTTCAGGAGGTCAATTACGAGATTTTCTAGTTGGAACAAAACAAGTGAATGAACCCAAATTTCAATGTGCTGATTACAGATAGAAGTCTTGCTTGTTCTACCATATTACAATACCTAAATCGTTATGATTTACTTGGTGCGCCATGGCTGAGTGGTTCGACCGCTTGGATCTCATCTGGGCGGCCCGGGTTCCAACCCAGGCGACCATAAAGTAGGATCTGTGGTGAACAACGTTGTGCTGGAGGGTGGGTTTCCTCCGGGTCCTCCGGTTTCCCCGAACATAATTCCACCAATTGCTCCATCTTTCATTCATCTCAGGCGTTAGCCAAACCCTGAAACCTGATTCCATCCTTCAAGACAAATGTTTCGACTGTCCTGATAACCTAGTTACGGTTTCTTTTCTTTCCAGTCACTGTTCCACAAATTAGTTGAATATATTCTACACGTTAGAATAGAAAGGACGAAAGGTGAATCTTCCAGTCCTTTATTTTTATATGTTTTGGCAAGGTATTTATCTCCGCGTTGCACTATCTACCTCTTTGGGCCCACTAGCCGCGCCAGCCACGCTGACGAATATCGGTGTCTCGCATCCCGGCAACGAAGGTGTATGCAGCTTCCCGGGATACGAAGTTTGGTGGGAGTTTGACTAAGGCTTTGCTGGCCAGCTGTTCGATTGCCAGAGTGAACTCCTCCAGTGTCTACTCTGACTGCTGTGTCCTTGACGTCAGTTGCCTGCGGTAAACTGCGGCTAAGCGGTGGTTTCCGAAGCGGTTTTCCAGGGCTTCCCAGATATTCCTGGGCGCCACCGGAGCCTGAGCCGTGTTCAGCACCTCTGCCGCTTGTCCCTGGAGGCTGGCTCTTAGCTGTGAGGTCTATTCCTATGATGACCACTTGTGTTTGGCCACTGTGTAGAATCGAAGGCGGAAGACTTCGAACGTTGACGTGCCGTGGTACTTCGGTCTCTTGACCCGCCCAGATGTTGTGTCGCGTCCCGGCGCGTCGGCCTCTAAATCCTTCATCCTTCTGCCGAGGATGACGTCCACCATGGCGTTCCGTGACATTTTGTTGGTGTCGGTCTTTCCGTCTAAATCGTTAGCTGCTAGTCTATTTGGCCCATCCGCTTGCCCGGCTCCACGGCGTCATTCCCCACGTTGTCAGCTGCTCTTCAAATTTTTCGGTTCTGTCCTTGTTTGCCGCCTTTATTTCCTTAGTCAATACGCTCATCGTGGCGGCCAAGTTGCTATTTGCAGCTTTTGTCTTCGCAGCGAGGATATCCTTGGCTGACTTCACTTCCTTCAACTCGGTGGTGAGTTTGTCGTTTGCCGTCTTCATTTCTTTCAGCTCAGCGGCCAGGTTTTTATTTGCCGTTCCCGTATTCGTTGTTAATTCGGACTTCCTTTCTTGCAATTTCTCTAAATTCTTTTCCAATGCAGCCTCCATCACACTATGTTCCAGTTCTGACACCAAATGTCACTTTGTGAGTTCGTAAATTTAAAATTCCAGGTTGCAAAATTTCAAAATACTCTATAAATCCGTAAAAGGACACTCTCTTTTTAACCCTGAGCAGCCGAATTACATAACATCCACATATACAACTTTCAAGGTCCTCTGCCACTCGACCACATACAAGAGTTCACTTTCAAAACACAGCTGCAGGCACACGACTATCAGTTCCGATTACGAGTCTGTCTACTGGAGAGTCGCGGCGTCTTTATATACCTCTACTCATGGCTACATAAATTAATCGAATGTTGTGTAACAAACAATAAATTTAAATTTGCAGTCCTCCATCTGTCTCTTTATCTGTTGCGGGAAGCTTTAATCTCCGCGTTTTATTTTCTGCCTCTTTGAGCACGCCGGCCGCCCCAGTTGCAATAGTGCGATCGGTGACAGTATAAACCAAATATATTAAAATTTGACTGTTAATGTAACTTCCAAATTTACTTCAACATTTTAATATACGACTAAAATAAAAATATAAATTCATCATAACACAATTTTAGTATTAAAAATTTCTATTATTATAACTTTCTCCCATTACCTTTCTATTGCAAGTACCTAAATTCTCCAAAGCTATTACCATTTAAAATTAAGAACATGACGTTTTAATGGCAAAGTATTAAATTAATCATGGACGCACTCTGAATTAATTTAATCTATTAAAAAATTAGATTTTCTTGAAAACGATTAGCATTCCATTACCAACGAAGAAATTTTAATGTTGTATAGTACGGAATATGTGTTAGAACCTGTAAATGAATATTCCAACGGTATTACTTCATTTATTTTGATCTTCTGTTTCATTCCGACTTCATGCAGAACTTTCAGGTGCGAGTTTTGATAAGTTCAAAAATGTTCTTAATTTGTCTAATAAACGATAATTCAGGAAGGTGTTATTGCATGATTTATTTGTTACAAGTCGAGCTGTAAAATTTATTTCCAAATCTTGGTCTCTACATTTTGATGTACACTCATGTATGGATAATACATATTTCTAACACTATGTATAAATGTTACATCTGTTTACCTCTTCTGTATTCTCATTCTTTTTAGGTAATATCACATAGGAGGGAGTTTCCTGTCCACTTCACATTGTCTTTTGATGCCTTCTTGAGTTTGTATCTTGATTTTGCTAAACCTTACTGGTTTCCTTGATTTCATTCTCATGTTATTCATTATCGCCCTGATGGCTGTTGATATTTCAGAACGTGTATAACTTATTTTCTTTTTGTAATTTAAAATCATCTTCCCAAAATATTTCCTTCCTGCTTAGGGAACCGCTATTCCAGTTATGTCGCACAGCCTGCCATCTACAACACCTATGAACTCTTTCAAATTGCAACATAGATGGCAGCACAACGCTCCTCCTGTCTTTCCTTTGAAAAATTTAATATAAAATAGTAAACTATGAAAGCAGAATTAAAGATACCGAATGCTGTTATTTAAAAATAACAAAAGAATGGAAACTAAACAATCCTGTACACCAAATTTAACGTAAAATTTATTTTTTATACAAACGTTCTTAGATCTTAGGGGCTAATCGTCTATGGCATATAGAATAAATATGATGTAATAGTTCATTTCGCAGGTTTACAACACCTGCGCCGATTTGGGACACTGGCGTCTCAAACGAGGACTTAGCGGAGTTCCATGAGCTTTCTGCCTGGTTCGCCGAACTGATTCATCGCTCCCTCCCCATTCTGAGGCGCTGCAGGGAGCAACTGACAGATCCCCGCATCCCTGCTCTGCAAAAGCACAGCATTCTGCAACAGACTGCACGGCTCCTCTTCCCTGACTCCAGCTCGTAAATGGCGTTGAGAAGAACTCAGCGAACATTGAGAGCCGCGTTCTGGAACGCAAACGGAGTCCGGGAACAGAGACCGGGCATCTTGGAGTTTGTAAGTGACCACGGGATTGACCTCCTTATGGTATGCGAAACGCATCTGCATGCTGGTATACAATTTAGCCTGCCAAGTTACGCCGTCCACCGAGCCGATAGAGTCGGCCGGCGGGGCGGCGGTACAGCTATATTCATCAAAAATCACATCACCCATACTCCCATTACCATCCCCCCGCTTCAACACTTGGAGGCGACCGCCATAAGGCTCTCCTTGGGCGGTTCAGACCTAGTGCTTGTGGCGGTGTATGACCCGCCCAACCATCCCTTCTATGAAGCGGATTACAGGGCACTCCTAAACCTAGACCACCGAGTGTGCATAGCCGGTGACTTCAATGCCAAACACCCAGGATGGAACAGCCGAACCCAGAATGATAGGGGAAGGAGCATCTACCGCTTCATCTGCGGAGATCCAACCCTTCATGCGCATGGCCCGCGGGGTCCAACGCACTTCCCGCCTCGTGGCAGGGCGGACGTCATAGATTTCGCAATCACCAAGAACATTCCATTTCATCTGGACCTCACGGCGGTGAATGCTCTGGATTCTGACCACAACCCAGTTGTGATCAATTCAGACGTTACCGTCGCAGCTCTGGCAACGGCTGACTGGGTGGATGAAGTCGACTGGGATGCCGCCATTCTTCACATCCAAAACTCCGTGGAAGCCTGCCCTCGAATCGACTCTGTGGAGTCACTCGAGGCGGCAGCCAGGGAGTTCTCCACAACCATCCTCAACGCGGTACGTGCTCACACACACCGCATCCCAATAGACACGCCAAACCCCACAGATATCCCAGGACCCATCAAACAACTCATAAGGGCTAAAAACGCCGTAAGAAAGCTGTGGCAGAGATTTCGCCATCCCAGGATAGGAGAAGTACACCAGAGGTTCAAATCCCTGGCAAGACGACTCCTAAGAGCACACCGCAAAGAGGCCTGGGAAAACATGTTAAGGCAAACCAATCTCCAGGAGAGAAAACCATGGCGAATAGTCCGTAGCCTGCGGAAAGACAAAACCGTATACCAGCATCCCCTACATAGCCCTAGAGGTCGACTCGTCTACGAGTCGAAAGAAAAGGCAGAGGCGCTAGCAGATTATCTGGAGGCTCAATTCCAACCCAGGATAGAGCCAATGGACGATGACCATGCTGACCTCGTGGAACAGGTGGTGGAGGACTTCCTAGAAGCTCCGCCCCCTGACCACGAGGAGTTCCACATTCCCATCGTTACCCCTAGAGAGTTAGCGACCACGCTTAACTCTCTAAGAACCAACAAAGCACCTGGGCAGGACCGTGTGACAGCGGAAATGCTCAAGCACCTTCCACGAAGAGCCGTGATTCACTTAACCCGGATTTATAACGCGTGCCTATACATGCGCCACTTTCCAGCTATCTGGAAGGAGGCGCGCGTGGTGTGCGTTTTAAAGCCGGGGAAAAATCCGGTTTTTCCTTCCAGTTACCGATCAATCAGCCTTCTCCCAGTTTTATCGAAGGTATTCGAAAAACTGCTCCTCTCCCGGCTCCTTCCTCATCTGGAGGAAAGGGGCCTAATCCCGGAACACCAGTTTGGCTTCCGTTCTGGCCACTCCACGACCGAGCAGCTACTGCGGGTTGCCGAGAAGGCCTCCCTGGGTTTCCAGGAAAGGTCTAAAACGGTAGCAGTGCTGCTCGACGTGGAGAAGGCATTCGCCACTACCTGGCATGAAGGACTCATTTACAAACTCCTGGAGCATGAAATTCCCCGTCCATACATTTCCTTGGTGGCCGGTTTCCTCGGAAACCGAAGCTTCCGAGTAAAGATGGAGGGGAAGCTGTCCACCGAGCGGCCCATTGGCGCTGGAGTACCGGAAGGCAGCGTGCTGTCGCCGGCGCTCTTCGCAGCTTACATGGCCGACATCCCAACTCACCACAACACCCAGACCTGTCAGTATGCGGACGATCTCATGATCTTCGCAGTCAATAGGAACACACGGTACAGCTACCGGCAAATCCAAACCCAGCTCCGGGCCATTGGCGAGTGGAGCGCAAAATGGCGAATGGCAATTAACCCGGAGAAGAGCTCTGCTATTCTCCTGGCGAAAACCATAGCCAACCGGTTGCAGCAGAACTTCGTTTTACGGCGCCGTCGAATCCCTTGGGTGCAAACGGCGAAGTATCTCGGGGTGACGCTGGACCGTAAGTTAACTTACGTTCCACACGTCAAGGGCAAGGTCCAGCTGGGGCACGTCGCACTCCGGAGCCTATACCCTATCTTCAGATCAACCATGCCGATCCGTCTCAAACTCCAACTGTATCGGGCGATCATTCCGCCTATGATTCTGTACGGCTGTGAGGTCTGGGGAACAGTGGCTAATACCACTTTCGTCAGACTCCAGACGCTGCAGAACAAGGCACTACGCATCATCTACGATACAGGCTGGAGATTCCCGGCTCATATCCTACATGAGCACTCCCAGATCCCGTACATTGTCGACGTCATTCGCGAGAGGGCACGATCAATGTACGAGAAAATCCAAATTCACCCCAACCCTTTAGTGAACTCCCTGGGAAGGTATGACCCGAGAGATCAAAGGCGTTTGCCGTCCTTCAGACTGCCGAGAGACGTCCTGGGACCCCTTGGGTAACCCAAGGAAAACCCCAGATGACTCTGGGAACAACTTCTACGCCAAAGGACCAAGCGCTACACAACCCGTATCCAAAACGGGGCAAAAAACTAATTCGTGTCTCCCAAAAAGGGAGAACGATTAAGTACAGCTGCCCACGATAAAGAGGGGCAACCCATACCACACCTATCCAAAATTCCAAAATTTCAAACAGTAAACAAATTCAAACACCCCAGCAGAACATGGATCTACTAGTTCATTTCGCAGGTTAAGCCGCAAAGCGGCTAGGTACTGCGGCATATGACACCCGGACGGGGAAAGCCCCGCCCGACTAGGACTACCTCTGGACCTCTGGATTTCGCAGGTTAAGCCGCAAAACGGCTAGGTACTGCGGCATATGACACCCGGACGGGGAAAGCCCCGCCCGACTAGGACTACCTCTGGACCTCTGGAGGCAACTGTATTTCATTGGCATAACACATAACAATCATACGTAATTTTGCCAGTTGGAACAAAACAAGTGAATGAATCCTAATTTCAATGTCCTGATCACGAATAGAAGTCTTGTTTGTTCTACCGTATTACAATATCTAAATCGTCATTATTTACTTGGCACGCCATGGTGAGTGGTTCGACCGCTTGGATCTCAGCTGGGCGGCCCAGGTTCAATTCCAATCTACCATAAAGTGGGATCTGTGGTGGACAACGTGGTGCTGGAGTGGGTTTCCTCCGGATCCTCCAGTTTCCCCGACCATAATTCCACCAATTGCTCCATCTTTCATTCATTTCTGGCGTTAGGCCAAAACCTGAAACCTAATTTCATCCTCCAGTTCAAATGCTTCGACTGTCCCGATAATCTAGCCACGGTTTCTTTTCTTTCCAGTCACTGTTCCACAAATTAGTTGAATATATTCTAAACTTTAGAATAGAAAGGATGAAAGGTTATTCTTCCAGTCATTTATTTTTATATGTTTTGGCAAAATATTTATCTCCGCGTTGCACTATCTATCTCTTTGGGCCCACTAGCCGCGCCAGCCACGCTGACGAATATCGGTGTCTTTTTTTTATTTTTTTTATATCACCACAAAGTTTACAACAAAATTTTGCTCTCCTACATGATTCTAAGCGAACCGAGGACTACCTTGATGTATGAAAACTTCTGTGCTTTTTTTTTAATAACATTTTTTTTCTAATTAAAAAAACATATCTTTTTTGTTTTTAAAGGAAAAGGGAAAAGTAAAAAAGTCTATTTATGTACTAAGTGTGATTGGGAAGAAGGATGGGCTCTGATTTTTTTTTTTTTTTTTTTTTTTTTTTTTTTGTTAGTCTCATAAATTAATGTCCAGGTGCTTATTCAGGAGATTCCATATGTTAGGGTATCGTCTCATCCTATATCTTTCCGCCTTTAGCCATGATTTAAACTCTATTAAAGTCGGTTGCTCGGAACTCAGGCAGTAGTGGTAGAAACCAAAAGTCAACCATATCTGTGGGTGCTCTGTTGCTCCCTTCTGGAAGTTCCAAGCTAACAAAACTGAAGTTACAGAATTTTCCGACGTTACCCCAATCATGTGTCCCGTCTGCTTCTTGGTCCATTTCCAAATGTCGCGTACCATTACGCAGCTGGTTATTCTATGAATTTGTGTATCTACGTCTCCACAATGTTTACACCACGGCGCCGGCACTATATTGTGTTTATGTTTCTTAGCTTCCGTGGGAATGATTTCATTTACAAACTGATACAAGGTTACTTTCCAGTCCAATGGTACAAAACGATAGCCGAAGAGTTTCCATATATTTTTCCAGGGAGTATTTGGATATTTGAGAACAATCGCCGGTACTTCCAAGAAATCCTTTAATAACTCCTTATATATAATTTTGGATGTCAACGTCTTTGTTTTCCTTGAAATTAAAGGCAAAACTCTCTCATAATCCATTCGCACCTGTCGAAAGGCTGCAGGAGCTACCATATGTGCGCCGATCACTTGTTTGCTGAACTGTATATCCTGTTGGCTACTTTGGCCATTGATGGCTGTCAGGATAGAACGCAATAACAGGGCACGACACTTCACTTGCACATCCACCAAATTCCATCCGCCACTATTTATGTCCCTCCGCAACTGTGGTCGGGCAACTTTGTAGTACTGATTCTTCCAAATGTAATAGCCCGTTCTAACCGTTGTGAGAACTGATGGGGCATCGGAAGCACCTGTGCCAAGTACCACAGCTTCGCAAGCACAAAGGTATTCACGTGCCAAATTTTCTGCACAAAATTTAAATTCCTCGTCAACTGTGAGGTCAATTTATATATGCAGTGGTTAACAATTCTTCTCCAGTTTACTGCGATCAGGTCCTCCAGGCGGGGTGTTAGCAACAGACCTAGGACCTTAATTTCGGATTGATGTGTAAACCGAGCGTCCTCCATTGTCCAGTTATTCGAGGCCAGGAGATGTGATTTACTGTAATTGATCAAAGCCCCTGACGCACTCTGATATTGTAGTAACGTCGGTTCAATTGCTGTGAGGTCACCAGAATCCGTGAGCACCAGTGTAATGTCATCCGCATACGCAAATACTCTCTCAAGATTCAAGAGGTTTTTTCTCCTATGGAGTACGGAGACTATGCCTCTTATTAAGGGTTCTACACACATCGTATATAGGATCATCGACAGTGGACATCCCTGACGGATGGACTGTTCTATAAGCACTGGCTGCGTAAAAAGTCCATTTACTTGGATTCTGGAATATGCCGTTGCATAGAGCCGTTGTATGACATTCAAAAATGAGGGAGAGAATCCAAAGCGTCGTAGCACACCCCATAGATAACCGTGATGAATTCTGTCAAATGCTGTGGTAAAATCCAACGCCAAGATTGCTACCGGTTCATCAGGTGTGCGCTCACATTCAATAATGGTATCTCGCAACGTTCTTAGAATATGCGTAATCGTCCTATCTGGGATTCCACAGGTCTGTCCTTTCCCAATAATGTCAGGCAGGTATCTCTTATTCCTGTTGGCGATAATCTTGGTATATAATTTGTAATCTGAATTTAAAAGCGTGATTGGGCGATAATCGTTCACATCTAGTGCTGCCGCAAGTTTGGCAATGAGCACAATGACGCCTTCATTAAATCCAGACATGATTTCCGGACCTCGCTGTAACTCCAACATTACACCAAGCAAAGTATCCTTTATTATACTCCAATTGTCACGGTAGAACTGATACCCAATACCGTCGGGTCCTGGTGCAGAAGTCATACTGGCCGACGCTAATGCCGTGCGCAATTCTTCTTCCCTTATGTCCTCAGTCAAGGCCTCGTTCATCTCCGGCGTTACAAATGGTTCAATTAGCCTATAGACATATTCCTGTGCTGCTCTGTTGACATCCACTGCAGCAAATCTGTGGGTAAATGTATCCTGAACTTCCGTTAAGATTTCTCGTGAGGTCGTCAGTAAGTTTCCTCCCGACGAACGTAAGTTGGAAATATATTTTCGTGTCCCTGAATGCTTTTCGGACGCTAAATGATACAGGGAAGTTCTCTCCTCGTCCTGCACCGAGCGGTCGCCCGCTCGGATCTGTGCTCCCCGGCAAAGTTCCTCATGTAAACAACAAAGCCTTTTTCGGACGGCAACAATATGTTGCGTCACGTTTCGGCCATTACACTGTTGCTGATACAAGTCATTTAGCAGGTCATAGTAATAATTAAACCGTTGACGTCGCACCTTTACCCTCTCAATACCTTCACCTTTATAAAAATTACGGATGGCAGGTTTGAACGTATATAACCATTTTAGTTAATTGATGGAAATTAATCATTTCTCCACACTAGCCGTATATAGGCTAAGATATTTGACGGATAGAGTCAACATGAAAAATTCAATGCCATGGCCGGGATTTGAACCACGGATCTACTGGTTTCCGTCCAGTCGCTCATAACCTTTGAGCTACCATGGCCAACGTGCCATCCTGACATTAAATTCTCCAGTTGACTCGTATATTTCCCCGGTAGACCACTAGGGGCTCTCGCATCCGAGATACACCGTTCGTGGCGACTTACTATTGTAAGTACTTAAGTCCCAGGCTTCATCATTTAACTCTTATTATTTTAGTTAATTGATGCAAATTAATCATTTCTCCACACTAGCCGTATATAGGCTAAGATATTTGATGGATAGAGTCAACATGAAAAATTCAATGCCATGGCCGGGATTTGAACCACGGATCTACTGGTTTCCGTCCAGTCGCTCATAACCTTTGAGCTACCATGGCCAACGTGCCTTCCTGACATTAAATTCTCCAGTTGACTCGTATATTTCCCCGGTAGACCACTAGGGGCTCTCGCATCCGAGATACACCGTTCGTGGCGACTTACTATTGTAAGTACTTAAGTCCCAGGCTTCCTCATTTAACTCTTATTATTTTAGTTAATTGATGGAAATTAATCATTTCTCCACACTAGCCGTATATAGGCTAAGATATTTGATGGATAGTGTGGAGAAATGATTAATTTCCATCAATTAACTAAAATAATAAGAGTTAAATGATGAAGCCTGGGACTTAAGTACTTACAATAGTAAGTCGCCACGAACGGTGTATCTCGGATGCGAGAGCCCCTAGTGGTCTACCGGGGAAATATACGAGTCAACTGGAGAATTTAATGTCAGGAAGGCACGTTGGCCATGGTAGCTCAAAGGTTACGAGCGACTGGACGGAAACCAGTAGATCCGTGGTTCAAATGCCGGCCATGGCATTGAATTTTTCATGTTGACTCTATCCATCAAATATCTTAGCCTATATATGGCTAGTGTGGAGAAATGATTAATTTCCATCAATTAACTAAAATAATAAGAGTTAAATGATGAAGCCTGGGACTTAAGTACTTACAATAGTAAGTCGCCAAGAACGGTGTATCTCGGATGCGAGAGCCCCTAGTGGTCTACCGGGGAAATATACGAGTCAACTGGAGAATTTAATGTCAGGAAGGCACGTTGGCCATGGTAGCTCAAAGGTTATGAGCGACTGGACGGAAACCAGTAGATCCGTGGTTCAAATCCCGGCCATGGCATTGAGTTTTTCATGTTGACTCTATCCATCAAATATCTTAGCCTATATACGGCTAGTGTGGAGAAATGATTAATTTCCATCAATTAACTAAAATAATAAGAGTTAAATGATGAAGCCTGGGACTTAAGTACTTACAATAGTAAGTCGCCACGAACGGTGTATCTCGGATGCGAGAGCCCCTAGTGATCTACCGGGGAAATATACGAGTCAACTGGAGAATTTAATGTCAGGAAGGCACGTTGGCCATGGTAGCTCAAAGGTTATGAGCGACTGGACGGAAACCAGTAGATCCGTGGTTCAAATCCCGGCCATGGCATTGAATTTTTCATGTTGACTCTATCCATCGTATATAACCATTGTTTCAACAAACTGGGAGTCCTGTTTTTAGCAGTACGCTGCCACCTCGTCCACAACAGTCGAAACTTTTCTCGGATTGACTCATCCTGGAGGAGCTCACTGTTTAGTTTCCAATAACTTCTGCCCATTGTCGGTGTCCGGGTGGTATGCACCAGCGTCATCATCAGCGAATGGTGGTCACTAAAAGGTACAGGTCGCACCCTCACGCTGCGGATCTGCTGCTTCATGGTTGTACTAACATAAATTCTGTCGATTCTGGAAGCCGTAGTGTTTCGGTGAAAGGTATATTCAACATAAGCGTCATAGAGATATTCCCAGGCGTCCTGCAGCTCCAAGGATTTACAAATACGGTCTAACATAGGGGACGGTTGGTAATGTCCAGTTTGGTCTTTTGCACTAAGCACACAGTTAAAATCCTCTCTGAAAACCAATTTGTTGTACCGATGGCGCAAAAAGAAAGGCAACTCTTTGGCAAGAAAGTCTTCCCTTTCCTTACGTCTGTTGGAACCTGAAGGTAAATATACGTTAACCAGTAAAAGATTATTGTCCGTTAATAAGGAAGTAATTCGGCCACTCGCACGTTTTTCCGTCAACTGCACCCCCAGAGACGAGCGATAAACTATGGCGGTGCCCCGTTGCTCCTCACCCACATTGGAAACAAAATTATATCTCGGGCCAAAAAAGTTTAAG
Organism: Mantis religiosa; assembly: GCA_030765055.1. Classification (NCBI taxonomy): domain Eukaryota; kingdom Metazoa; phylum Arthropoda; class Insecta; order Mantodea; family Mantidae; genus Mantis; species Mantis religiosa. Next base: position 208,806,312 of record CM060948.1, read on the forward strand.
TGGGGTTCATTGTTCTCTTGCAAAAACAAAAAATCAAGATCGTGCTCAAATGTAAAATCCCGTACCAGCGCTTGTTTAGTTCTACTACGTAAACAATTTACATTCACCGTCGCAAATGTCGAAGAATCACTACCATAAGGAGGAACACTGAAGGAAGCAGTGTTTCACCACGTACTCAACCATCCAATCACTGTTCCACAGGTATCCCAGCAACGAAAGTGTATGCAGCTTCCCGGTATACGAAGTTCTGGTGGGAGTTCGACTAAGGCTTTGCTGGCCAGCTGATCGATTTCCAGGGTGAACTCCTGCAGTGTCCACCCTGACTGCTGTGTCCTTGACGTCAGTTGGCTGCGGTAAACTGCGGCTAAGCGGTGGTTTCCGAAGCGGTTTTCCAGGGCTTCCCAGATATTCCTGGGCGCCACCTGAGCCTGAGCCGTGTTGAGCACCTCTTTTGCTTGTCCCTGGATGCTGGCTCTTAGCTGTGCGGCCTATTCCTCTGATGACCACTTGTGTTTGGCCACTGTGTAGAATTGACGGCGGAAGTCTTCGAACGTTGAAGTGCCGTGGTACTTCGGTCTCTTGACGCGCCCAGATGTTATGTCGCGTCCCGGCGCGTCGGCCTTTAAATCCTTCATTCTTCTCCCGAGGATGACCTCCACCATGGCGTTCCGGGACATTGGGTTGGTGTCGGTCTTTCCGTCTAAATCGTAAGGTGCTAGTCTATTTGGCCCATCCGCTAGCCACGCTCCACGGCGTCATTCCCCACGTTGGTCAACTGCTGTTCAAATTTTTCGGTATTCCCGTATTTCCCGTATTCATTGTTAATTCAGACTTCCTTTCTTCCACCTTCTCTAAATTATTTTCCAATGCAGCCTCCATCGTCCTTTGTTCCACTTCTGACACCAAATGTGACTTTGTGAGTTCGTAAATTTAAAATTCCAGGTTGCAAAATTACAAAGTACTCTTTATATCCATAAAAGGACACTCTCTGTACAGCCCTGAGCAGCCGAATTACCTAAGATCCACAAATACATCTTCAAGGTCCTCTACCACTCGACCACAAACAAAAGACTTCACTTTCAAGTCACTGCTGCAGGCACACGAATATCAGTTCCAATTACGACTCTGTCTACTGGCGAGTCGCGGCTTCTTTATATACCTCTACTCATTTTTCTAGAAATTAATCGAATGTACTGTAACAAACAAGAAATCGAAACTTCCATTCAGCTGTCTCTTTATCTGTTGCGGCAAGCTTTTATCTCCGCGCTACACTATCTGTCTCTTTGTGCACGGCAGCCTCCCCAGTCGAAACAATGCGATCGGCGACAGTAAAAATCTAATAAATTTAAATTTTACTTTAAATTGCAACATACAAATTCACTTCAATATTTTAAAATACAACTGAAATAAAAGTAAAATTCGCCATAACATCCTTTAAGTATTAAAAGCTCCTATTATATTACCATTCTCTCATTACCTTTCTATTACAACGACCTATATTCTCCAGGGCTTTTTCGATTAACAATTAAGAATATGATATTGTAATGGCAAAATATTAAATTATCACAGATATACTCCGAATTAATTTAATGTATGGAAAAACTATATTTCCTTGTAAAGCATTATCGTTCCATTACCGACGTAGAACTTTTAATATTATATATGATATGGAATATGTGTTTAGAATCTGAAAACGAAAATTCTAACGCTTGTACTTCATGTAATTTGATCCTATGTTTCATTCCGATTTCATGCAGAACTTTCAGCAGCGAGTTTTGTTAAGTTCAACAATGTTCTTAATTTGTCTAATAAATGATAATTCAGAAAGTTGCTATTCCATTATTTATTAGCTGCGTGTCGAGCTATAAATTATATTTCACAATCTTGGTCTCTGCTTATTGGTATACACTCATGTACGGCTATACATTTTTCTAACCCTGTATAAATTTTCCATCAGTTTACCTCTTCTGTAGGAATCAGCATTTTCATTCCTTTTAGGTAATATCTCATATGGAGATTCGTGACCACTGTACTTTCAAATGTGAGCCCTTCTTGCGTTTATATCTTGATTTTGTTAAACGTTATTGGTTCCCTTGATTTCATTCTCATCTTATTCATTACCGCCCTGCTGGCAGTTGATATTTGAGAATGTCTATAATTTATTTTCTTCAAATTGGCAATAACGTCTTGCCATTCTTATTGCGTTTCCTTTAAATCTCTTTCATAAATGTATCTTCATCATTCAGTTTTTAATTTCTGAATAACGTAATTGCGATAAATATACCTAAGTTGTTATAATTTCAAATCCTCCTTCTCTTATGCAGGGAACACTTATTTCTGCCGTCCGCATTGCAACAAATCCACAATTTCCCTCCTTCTTAGGGAATTGCTTTTCTAGTTGAGTCGCACAGCCTGCAATCTACAACTTCTGAACTCCTTCAACTAACAATTTCAAATTGCAACGTAGATGGTAGGACTATGCTCTTTCTGTCTTTTGTTTATAAAAATGAATAGAAAATTGGAAACTAAGAAAGCATAGTTAAAGATACCGAATTTTGTTATTCAAAAATAACAAGAGTATAGCAACTAAACAATCTTATTCACCAAATTTAACCTAAAATTTATTTTTTATACAAACTTTCTTAGCGCTTACGGCCTAATGGTCTATAATATTAAGAATAAATCTGATGTAATGCCAATGAGGAATTTGTGATTCATTGATAATGATATTACATTAACTTCTAAAGTATTTTGCTAGTGGAACCAAACAATTGAATCAATCCTTATTTGAGTGTGCTGATTACCGATAGAAGTCTTGTTTGTTCTACCATGCTACAATATTTAAAGCATTACGATTTACTTGACGCGCCATGGCTGAGTGGCTAGGACGCTTGGATCTCACCTAGGCGGCCCGGGTTCAATACAAGGCGCCCTCAAATTGGGATCTGTGGTGGGCAACATGGTGCTGGAGTGGGTTTTCTACGGTTCCTTTGGTTTCCCCCAACATCAGTCTACCAAATGCTCCATCCTAAATTCATCTCAGGCATTGGACCAACCCCTCAAACCTGATTTCATTTCTCAGGCCAGATGCTTCGGCTCCCTCGCTCTCAGGGAACCCAAGTTCCTCCTAACGTCAACAATGACGACAGAGGGTGAAAAAAACACGATTAAATTAATCTCGTTGCATATTTCGATTAATTAGATCATATTATCTTGGCCCTCTTGATTTTGTCAGTTCTTTTGTCGTTACAGCTGCTACTAATCAGTTGTATACATTTTGCCGCCAAAATTTGCTTATTTCCATTAAAGTGACTTTACTTGTGAAGGAATACAGGAATCTGAAGTAAAATCAAATCTAGTTAATTGAAGTTCAAGCGATATCGTGATGTAAGTAATGTTTTTCCTCACTTCCTCACCAAAGCTGGTGCTAGGAGTGGCGAAGGAGCCGAAGCATTTGTCCTGAGATAACAGGGTTGAGGGCTCGACTTGGGATGATGACGAGATGAATCATGGAGCAATTGTTAAAATGATGATGGGGATACCGGAGGACCCGGAGGAAACCCACTCAAGTGCCATGTTGTCCACCACAAATTCCACTTTGCATTTGCCTGGGATCGAACTCGGGCAGCCTAGAGGGGAGACAAGTGGTCGAACCACTCAGCCATGGCGTAACTATGTAAGTAAATATATAAATAAATACATTGTAGGACTTTCTTTGTATGCTTTATGCATTTAGATAGTATGATAATATATATATTTAGGTTTGCTTCACCTAACTTACATAAGAATCACCTATGAAGGTTAATGTGTACTTTTATTGGCGATAATTCGCCTTCTTCAGAATTCGAAAAGTTAATATGAGTAATAAAAGAAGATGTTAACCATCCAGACAACTTCTGCTATATATGTGGGAAATTTACATCACAAAGCCAGCGCAAGAACGTGAGAAGTCAAGTGAATACTACTTAGACGCATTAATGATGACTATGTCTGGGCACATTATCTTTGTTGCACATTATGTTTCACTGGTCTTACATAATGGTTATCTGGAAAAAAAAGAGATGTATGCCTTTTTCTGTGCCAGTCTTTTGGCGTGATCTAAAGGACCACATCTCAAACTGCTGTTTCTGCATGACAGAAATTTTTGGGTTCTCAGCAAAAACAAATAAAAAAATTGTACACCCAGACTGCGACTGCTCTGAAACTAGTGCCTCATGATTCCGAGAATCATTTACTGCTTACCCCCAAATGTTTCTCCCCTGAAAATAACGTTCTCATGCAGTGGAGGAAGAGACAGAAAGTAATTATGATTCTGATGCTTACAAAGGCGAATTAGAATCTTCTAAACCTCATTTGCTAAGTCAAGATGCTGTTAATGACTTAATCAGGAATTTGTCACTTCCTAAACAGAAGATTGAAATCTTAGTTTCAAGACTGAAGAAATGGAATTTATTGCAGAAGGGTACCATGGTTACGCATTATGGTGACCGCAATAAGAAACTGGCTTCTATTTATACACTAGATAGTTATGTGTATTATTGCAATGATATAAGTGCACTTGTCTAAGAATCAGACTATGTACAACTGCTCCATGAAAGTAGATTGTACATTGACTGACCTAAATTACGTTTATAATGTATTTTTATACAAACTAGATGATTCGGCAAACTTTGTACCGCCAAGAAGGGTTGTATAAACGTATCTATATAACTAAAACTAATTCGGATTAGTTAGTTATTTATTCTGCAGTTGGGGTGAAGTTTAAGAACAACACAATTACAATTAAACTAATCAATTTAAAGCTTTCTAATAAACAATATGTCTTGTCTTTTTTGGAGTGCGTAAAACATATACGATGATGGTAATCCGACGCAAACACACGACCTATAATTGACAAAGAGATTTATATCTGGTGATCGCAAAGGCCAAACCGTAGAGGCGATTAATTTTTTGTCTAATCTTCGAAAGGCGTAGTAACGTGTTACCTTAAAATGTTTCAGTCTGATAGCAAACGATAAATGTTTTTAATAAAATATGATAACATAAATAAATACCTTTGAAAACCTTTGTAAGTAGTGGGATATCTGTCAAATGTGTAATGCTTTTGTATGCCGAAAACAAAAGAAGGTATATTCAAGATATTCTCTGGATACACTCAAGCCAACGCCTGATCTGGTAACTACTGCAAACAGTCTTTTGTTCAGAGATGCGAGTATTGCTAGAGTTTTGTTTATTTTTTGTTTTATTTTAATTTAGAGTTTACAATATTTCTTATTGATATCTATATATATATATATATATATATATATATATATATATATATATATATGTATATATTGATAGTGGGAGTGATGCACACTCCCGAATCGTTTATTTCTAATCTAATTTCTATTCAGCTGACTTGTTTCTTAAAACCATCTTGAATATATACGTCGCCAGGAACGCTTCAGTTCTTATTTTATAAAAGAAAATACATGTGTTCCGGGAAATTTTGCGTGTGTACTTTTATATTTAATCACCCGGTCCATTATCTCTTCAGGACATTATACTGTGTGGTCACATATTGGTAGTATTAAACTACGTACAGGAATTAAATTATTGTCTAATGCTCGAAAGGTATATCGTCATGGTAAATAAACAAAAATTCAGTCTTGATAACAAACGATAAACGTTATTTAATAAACTATGGTAAGTGAAGTAGCGTTGAAGACTTTGGCAAGGAGTGAAATATGCTTCTACTTTATAATGTTTATATTCATCGAAAATATAATATGTATGTGTTTCGTGAATGTTTGCGAGTGTACTTTTATGTTTTGTTAATAACACGGCCCATATCACTTCTAGATTTTTTCTGGCCTTTTAGACCTTCCTTTGACTGAAACAAATATTTCAAAACCTAAATGAGGCAAATGGGTTCAGAAGTTCACGAGCATTTGCGAGACTAACAAACGTCAATTCATATATATATATATATATATAGACCCACATATTCACACACACACACACACACGCACACACACACACACTTTACATATACTATATACACATAGACATACATTATATATTGGGAAGAGAAAACCAGCAATACTTTTAGCTCATGCTATAGGACTGAAGGAGACATATGAATCCATGGTGATCCTCCTACGAGTAAAATACTTCACATTTAAGTGGCACAGTTTTGGAGATCTTAAAGTTATATCACCTTTACTTGGTCTCTAGTTAGGCTAAACTAAAAGCACGTTCTTATTTTGCTTGTATGATAGCCGTGATGATAATAATAACTTTAAGGTTCAACACTGGCCACCAAGAATTAAACCTGCTGTTGGAAAAGACAATGTGAAGCACAAGGCGCTTTTATACCCACCTAAGCTATTCCCTCCACTTCTTTACATTAAGCTTTGGCTACTGAAAGCTTTGGAAAAGCCATGGAACCTGATGGTGAAGGTTTTAAGTATCTAACGAAGAAGTTTGGGATAGTGAAAATTGATGCGAAATAAAAGGAAATAATCTTCATTAGACGAGGGATGCGGCAGTTGATGCCTGTCACTACTCTCAGAACCAAGCCCTGCCATGTAGGATGGGAAGTTCCAGCGCCGCATAAAGGTTCGCGAAACGGGCGGTGGTGAAAGGTACATCTCAAGCACTGCATCTACGCTAACAACCGGAAGCGAATTACATTCAATGTCGCCAATACAATTATTTTGGCTGCCGGGTTGCATACTAATTAATATAAAACCTAACCTCTGTTTAGTTCAAAATTTAATAGCTATTGTATTATTTTACTGCTTATGAAGTCATTTTCGTAATATTATTGGCCTATTTTGCACCTTATTCCAGCTCAATGTACGACATGAATAAGCCACTACGTTGGCTAACCTGGATATATTTGAACGAAGTTTTTAAGCTTTAACGATATCGAAGCCAGGAGAAATTAAGTCTGAATAAAATGTTCATCGATTTTTGAAACTGTAAAGATTTGAGAGGCCTGCGAGGACGTATGGGCAGCAAGAAGAAGGAGAATGGATTTTCACAAAGACTTATTGGTAAATAAGATTTAGCATGCAGCTAAACACCGAAAATTAATATCATGATATAACCTGAATTGTGCGTTCATACATATTTATGTATAGTTAAATTCTTTAAATTTATGTAGCACTTTATACTTGATAAAGGATGTTTCACATACAAAATCATTAGTTTCATTTACCTTGTTACTTTATTATTGCAATTATGAAGGTTCTTCTTTGTACGTTTTTAGGGCGATCATGCGAAGTACCAGGAATACGGTGGCAGAAATTCCAAGTACAGGATTTTTGGATATTGTGTATGTTTCTTAATTTGTTGTGGTGCAGTGATCATCAGGAGCATTAGTAATGTAGCACAAAGCTTTCTTTCCCTCTTGCAGCAATTTTATGCGGTATATCAAATATTTCTTAAAGTTTGAGTTTCATTTCACATCAGCGGAAAAATTAATAAAAACTTTGAGGAATACTGTGCCAATACATGTTCTAAACTTTTAGGAAAAGGTGAAGTTATTTTAGGCAGTTGATTGGTTATGTTAGCTTTTGTGTTAGTCATTTTATATTTAAAATATTCGAGTCATATGTAAGTTCATGTAAGGTAAGCAACATCCAGTATAAATTACTGCAAAAATAGCTGTGAATAATCAGATATACCAAATCTATGGTTGTAAATTTGTACAGAATTCAATTCTCTTTGATTTCTGTAGAATTTCTTTGTTTATAATTGGAAGCATCTGTGTTTACATATAATCTGGGCGGCTTAAATTAAAACCTTTGGCCGATCTTCTTTAATGGATTTTATAAACTTTTTATTTAAATTGCAATGTTAAATATTTTGAAGAATTTTGAAGAATTATGCTTACTCGTCAGTGTATACCTACATTTTTGATAAAGAATATCACAGCTTTAAAAATATTATCTGGGATTCCATAAACCCAGTCTGTTCTATCTTGTTTAATGTAATATTGTTGTACACATTACACTAAATTATGTACCTGAATAACCATCTAAGATGAGATTTGGTGGGATTATGATTGATTTCAAGATGCTTTACACGTGTTTTAGTGTAATTGTGCACTGCAAGATATGATTAACATGCCATTGTGTCATCCTCATCATTATATGCCACTTCTACTTTTATTTCTAGTATTCAACTTATTCTTAAAACATGTACAATGTCAGCTGTAGCTAGGACCTAAAGACAGTGTTGCTTTGATCTCAACTTAGTAAAGCTTCACAATAAATAATAGATTATTAATCCTCTTCCTTGTTAATATTATATATAAACAGTGTCGAGGCCTAAAACTTGGTCTTCTGCAATATAGGGTTACCATGTCTTAAGAATGACCTGGAATGCAGTTGATATTAAAGGCACATAGTGATGAGCACCACAAATATCGCAACACAATTTGGACATATGAGTTTCGAGAAATGACAAGCTAAAGTGACATTTACACTACATTGATTTTTTATTCTGTGTTAGATCTGTTCTCAACACGTAATTCCCATTGTTTATGAGTAATATTGGTACACAATTTCTGTAATGCCAACAATTCCAAGGGTGATATAACTTTACTAGCGTGACCCACAAAAGTATTACATGTGACATGAAACTGACACTGTTAAGTATCCTCTCATTGTTGTAAGTTGGGATGAGAACCTCAATCTTCAGCATGGAAAACAGATGCTTAACCTAATATATGAGCCATCCTTTACATGCAGTGATTGAGAAGCCACATTATAATTATGAAAAGTAGATAACTGCACATTATTTTGCCACACAATGCACCTCTTGTTTCTTTCTAGTAAACACATAAGGGAATTATGTACTGTCAAAAGAAATAATGGTCAATTGTGTGTCAATTATTTTCTCTGAACTCAAACACAAAGTTCCATCACTGTCACTGCATAACTAAAACTACTAACAGCGTTAACAGTTCAGTGTGTAATCTTTCATTGAGTTGTTTGACAAACATTCAGTTGTATGTCAGGATCTGTGATGTTTACAGCATGCAGAGGGCTCCATTTGCCATCTTAGTCAGAAAGTACATTGCTTAGTCTTGCAGAGTTAAAGTAACCCATTTTGCCAACTAATTGCAGTGCACAGTAAGCAAACTATACTTTACAGTCTGATAACTACATGAAATATTCTCTTATTGAAAGGTACACTGTGCATTAAATTTTATTTTTAAAACTGCACATTCTCTTTTTCTTTACCATTCATTACTGTGCTTATACATGACCTTGAAGCATTTCCAAATTCAACACTGTGTTGCAAAGACAAAGTTAGGCTTAGAGCACTTTTAAATGAATGATACAGCTTTAATGTGATTATTGTTTTTCATAATTTATTCTGCACTTGATAATTTAACCGAAGTGATTAGAAGTGTATAAAATGGTGCCATTTGTAATATTTATGTCACCAGCTGCTGACACTGACTCATGTACTCATTTGACATTATTAATGTTATGTGAATCAATCACAAATTTAAAGTTTTTCTCTGAATATTGTAACAATGTGTGTTCGTAGAATTAAAAGACCGAGTTGCAGAAATTAAAAATCTCCTTTATTTCCGTAGCAATACACCGTTCAATTCTCACGTAACAAAATTACATCACACAATCTTCCAAGGTCGATGACAATATCAAACACTTGCAGCAGATTACATTAGCTCTCGTTACAACAACACTGACTGTTACACAACTTGCAACTGCTTTACAACTACAACTCCCTGCTAGCGTGTCACGGTCCTTTTTATATCTCCATTCATGATTACCAGACTATTCTGTCAATCACTAGAAGTTTCTGGAAAACAAGCATCTAGTTACATAATTCGAACATTCTATCGCCTTCTAGAAGCGTAACCTAATCTACCCGGCGAGGCCTTTGACTCAGTTATCTTGCCTGCCGGTACGATCTGTTTACACACGTTCGTGAAATATTATGCGCCGCCTATTATCGATTTGTGCCGACACGTTTATGCCCAGCGCTGCGACACTGCTTCCTCCTCAAGGCTAGTCGTCCCGAACAGCACCATCGTAGCAGGCCAGACGATCCAAGTGTACCACCAGCAGCATTCCTCGGGGCACCTTCTGGATGCGGTAGACCACGTCGTTAATCCTCTTTACCACCCTGTACGGTCCTTGCCATGGTTGCTGGAGTTTCGGGAATCGTCCCTTGGTCCGGGTAGGGCGGTACAACCAAACTAGGTCACCCTGCTGGAACCCTTGGCTGTTGGCTTGCCTATCGTATCGGGTCTTCATGCGTTCGCTCGCCTTATGGATGTTCTGACGAGCCATCTCATGCATGTCATGGAAATGGTCCACCAGGTTCTCCACATACTCGGTTGCTGGCTGTTTTGCGTCCGGGGGGCCAGATCACAGGGGAGGCGTAACTATCGGCCGAACATTAAACTGGCTGCCGTCATCCCAGTGGCGTCGTGCGTTGACGAGCGTTAGGCCAGTAAGAACGGTGGCACCTTAATGTCCCATTCTCGCTGATGGCTGGCCACGACCTTCCTCAGGTGTTCCTCTAAGGTCTTGACGTACCTCTCGACCATGCCGTCCGACTGTGGATGTAGGGGTGTGGTGCGGGTCTTGTTTACCCGAAGCCTCTCTAGTGGCTCCTTCATCAGGTTGGATTCAAAGTTAGTGCCCTGGTCGCTGTGGAGCTCTAACGACACCCCAAATCGGCAGAACACTTGCTCCACAAGTTAGTCCGTGATTGTCCTCGCCTCCTGGTTCGGAATGGCATACACTTCCGGCCATTTGGTGAAGTAGTCCACGACCACCGTCAGGCAGTTTTTTCCATGGTCGGACATGGGAAATGGTCCAGCTATGTCGACGGCGATCCTTTCGAATGGCGCCCCGACATTGTACTGTTGCATGCGACCCCGGCTCCTAGTCTGGGGGCCGCGAATCGCCGCGCACACAAAACATTAACCGCACCATCTCTCAGCGTCTGCTTGGAGTATCAGCCAGTAGTAGCGCTGTCGGAGTTTGTTAATCGTTCGGGTTGCTCCCAGGTGTCCTCCTGAAGTACCGGCGTGCACTTCCTCCAAGACTTCCAGGACCTCACTTCGGGGAAGTACCAACTGTTCTCTCTATATCTTCCCATCAGGCGATTCCCATACACGGAACAGCACACTCTCTCTTGTCTTCAATGAATCCCATTGGGCACAGTACGACTTGTAGGTGGCGCTCCTCAGTGCGATCTCCTCCCAGGTTAGTCTTGTCCCTGCCTCCATTTCTCTCAAGAGTGGCCCCAAGTCTGCGTCCGCCAGCTGCTCCCTCCTCAGGCCTGCGCTATTCCAACCATCCGGAGGCCCTGCCGTGACTACTCGGACTGCTGCGGCACGCTCCTCTTCTTCCACTCTTGTGCATTGGCCGCACTCCCCTGGGCAGGGTCTTCGAGACATCGCGTCCAGAATCCTTTGAAATGCAGCCTCCATGGTGGTAATATCCCGCTTCCAGACACCAATTGTAACAATGTGGGTTTGTAGAATTAAAAGACTGAGTTGCAGAAAATAAAAATCTCCTTTATTTGCGTAGCAATACACTGTTCAATACTCACGTAACAAAATTACATCACACAATCTTTCAAGGTCGATGACAATAACAAACACTTGCAGCAGATTACATTAGCTCTCGTTACAACAACACTGACTGTTGCACAACTTGCAACTGCTTCACAACTACAACTCCCTGCTAGCGTGTCACAATCCCTTTTATATCTCCATTCATGATTACCAGACTGTTCTGTCAATCACTGGAGGTCTCTGGAAAACAAACATCTAGTGACATAATTCGAACATTCTATCGCCTTCTAGAAGCGTAACCTAATCTACCCGGCGAGGCCTTTAAATCAGTTATATTGCCTGCCGGTACGATCTGTTGACACACGTTCGTGAAACATTGTGCCGACGACTCCTTGTCTGGGGTCTGCGACTCGCCGCACACTCGTGACACTGACGGCACCATTTCTCAGCATCTTCTCGGAGTCTCAGCCAGTAGTAGCGCTGCCGTAGTTTGTCAATCGTTCGGTTCGCCCCCAGGTGTCCTCCCGAAGTACCGGCGTGCACTTCCTCCAAGACCTCCGGGACCTTACTCCGGGGAAGTACCAACTGTTCTCTCTGCGCCTTCCATCGGGTGATTCCCATACCCGGAACAGCACGCCCTCTCCGGTCTTCAACTAGTCCCATTGGGCCCAGTACGACTTGTAGCTGGCGCTCCTTGGTGCGATGTCCTCCCAGGTTGGTCTCGTCCCTGCCTCCACTTCCCTCAAGAGTGGCCCCAAGTCTGCGTCCGCCAGCTGCTCCCTCCTCAGTCCTGCGCTATCCCAGCCGTCCGCAGGCACTGCCACAACTACTCGGACTGCTGCGGCACGCTCCTTCTCTTCCACTCTTGTGCACTGGCCGCACTCTTCTGGACAGGGTCTTCGGGACATGGCGTCTGCGTTACCGTGGCTCTTCCCTCTATGATGTTCCGAGGTGATGTCGTACTCCTGTAGCCTCTGGACCCAAAGTCTGGCCTTCCAGGTTCTTAAAGCTCAATAGCCAGGTTAGGGCGGAATGGTCAGTCCTCAGGTGGAATGGCTGACCGTACAGGTACTAGTGGAAGTCCTCCAAGGTCTTTACTACCGCCAGTAGCTCTCGTCGGGATACGCAGTAGTTCTTCTCTGCCTTGGATAGCGTCTTGCTGTAGTAAGCTATCACCCGCTAATGGCCGTCCTGGATCTGCGATAGTACACCTTTAATGCAATGGTCGCTAGCGTCGGTGTCCACAATGAAGGCGCCACCCGCTTGTGGAAATCCCAAAATTGGAGCACTGCACAGGGTCTCCTTTAGGTGCTGGAAAGCACTTTCGGTGTCCTCCGTCCACACATCAGGCCGGTGTTCCTCTGTCAGGCGGGTGAGGGGTTTTGCGATGTTGGAGAGCCCCTTTATGAAGCGGCGGTAATAACCGCGTAGCCCCAGGAAACTGTGCAACTCTTTCTTATCCTTTGGGCGAGGCCAATCTCTCACAGCCTGTGTCTTCTCTGGGCTGTGGCCACTCCAGTTGCTGAGACTATGTGGCCCAAATAGTGCACTTCCTTGCGGAATAGCTGGCACTTCTTCGCGTTCAGCTTCAAGTTGGTTGCCTGCATCCTCTCTAGCACTTTACTCAGATTCTCGAGGTGATCTTCAAAAGTCTTCCCGACGATGATGATGTCGTCCAGGTATAGCAGGCAGGCATCGTAATTCAGCCGTCTCATCGCTGACTCCATGAGACATTGGAAGGTAGCTGGTGCGTTGCAGAGGCCAAAGGGCATAACCGTGAACTGCCAGAGCCCTTGGCCCGTCGAGAATGCGGTCTTCTCCTAGTCTCTCGGGTCTAGAGCTACCTGCCAGTAGCCCGACTTCAGGTCCAGGGTCGAGAACCACTGTGCACCAGCTAGCGTGTCCAGGGTGTCGTCAACCCGGGGTAAGGGAAAACAGTCCTTCCGGGTGACAGCGTGCAACTTTCTGTGGTCTACGCAGAAGCGCAGCTCGCCATTCTTCTTTGTCACCAAGACTACAGGGGAACACCAAGGGCTGTCAGACTCTTCAATCGCTCCCCTGGATCTTATGCTTTCCAGCATGTCTCGTACCGCCCCCTGCTTTGCCAGCGGAACGCGTCTATGTGGTTGCCGAATAGGTCGGGCGTCCTCGGTGTCGATGCGGTGAAGCACTTTGTCCGTGCGGCCGTAGTCACTGTCGCCTTGGCTGAAGGCGCTCTGGTATCGCCTCAGCAGTTGTCTAACTTTCTCCAGCTGTTCTGCGGTCAGGTAGTCGGCCGCCCTCTCCAGTAGGCCTTCTAGCCGGGGCCCCAGGTGTTGCGTCGGCACCGGCTCCTGCGTCTTGTCGATTGCTGTTACGCTCACCACAGGCTCACACGTTCCCAACTCCGTCCCGGCCTGGACGTCGTGATCGGTGTCCGTTGGATTAAACTGTCTCACTGGCACCTCCTCTCGGCACGGCAGCAGTGCCCTGGCTACACATAGTCCGTGCACAGGCGTCTTCTGGTCCACCATCATGTTCCTGGATCTCTGGCCTTCCACTCACGCCGTCACCACCACCTCGCTCCTCGCGGGGACAACCACGTCTTCCTCCAAGACGACCCTGGAAATTCCAAGGTGCTCCTCTGGTTGACGGAGTATAACCTCTTCTCCGTTGAGCCGCAGGACCTTCTTGCCAACGTCGACCGTCGCCTCATGGCTCCTGAGGTCATCCAGTATCAGAATCACTTCCTCAGCCACCTTTGCGACGAACACCCACAGACGCACGGCACTCCGTCCCAAGGTCAGCTGCAGCAGGGCCTCCTTCTCCACGGGCAAGGTGTCGCCCGATGCCGTGACAAGCTGGTATGGTCGGCTCGGCTTCATTGTCGGCAAACACTTCGCCACGTCAGGTCTGATGATGGTCACGGCCGCCCCGGTATCCACCAGCACGCGGCACGGCTTTCCTCTTACCCAACCGTCCGCGATGAAGCTGTCATCTATACGCCGGCTGACGGCGCGCAGTGTCACTCGAGGGAATGGTAGTGATGGCGCCGACGTGCCCCTCTCCACGACGGCCCTTACTCGTTTTCCGGCTGCTCTTCCTGGTGTGAGCAGTCTCTCTGCAGGTGTCCGGGCTGTCCACACCACCAACACGGGCCACTAGGTGTTCGCCGGTGTCCCTCAGCTGGTCTTCTGTCTCCGGCGTAGCGGACACTCCTCGTTCTCGACTTCGGGATAGACGTTACATTGGCCGCCTCCATCCTTAATGCCGCTGTCAGCGCCTCGTGGATGGTTTTATAATCGCCGAGCATTAGGCGATGACGAATCTCCGTGTCCCGTACCCCGTCGACAAAGTTGTAGGCGGCTTCCCGGGATACGAACTCCAATGGCAGGTCAACCAAGGCCTTGCTAGCCAGCATCTCAATCGCTATGGCGAACTCCTGCAGCGTCTCCCCCGGCTGCTGTGACCTTGCCTTTAGCTGGCTGCGGTATGCTGCGGCTAAGCGGTGGTTCCCGAAGCGATTCTCCAGGGCCTCCCAGATGTCCTTGGGCGCCGCCGTTGTCTGCACCGCGTTTAGGACTTCCGCGGCCCGTCCCTGGAAGCTGGCTATTAACTGTGTGGCCTCCTCTTTCGGTGACCATCTGTTGTGCTTGGCCACTGTGTCGAACTGGCGGCGGAAGACCTCAAATGTTGACGCGCCGTCATATTTCGGAGGTTTGACGCGCGCCGATGTTGTGTCGCGTCCCAGTGTGTCGGCCTTCAAATCCTTCTTTCTCCTGCCGACGACGTCCTCCACCATGGCGTTCAAGGACTTGACGCTGCTGTCGGCCTTTCCCTCCAGGTTGTTTACGCGGTTCGCAAGGTCTTCGAAGTCTTCCACCACGGCGCGCAGGGTCTTGGCGTTATTGTCGGCCTTTTCCTCTAAATCATTAAGGCGGTCGTCTACTTGACCCATCCGCTTGCTCAGCTTCGTGACGTTATCCCTCACGCCGGCCAACTGTTCCTCAAATTTACCGGCGAGGACCTCGTTTACCTCCTTCATTTCCGTGGCCAGACTGTCGTTCGCTGCCCTCATTTCTGTGGTCAATTCGGTCTTTATTTCGTCCATCTTCTCGGTGATGTTGTCGTTGGCCGTCTTCTTTTGTTTCAACTCGGCGGTGAGGTTGTTATTTGCCGCTTCAGTTTTTGTTGTTAACTCGTTCATCTTCGCGGCCAAGTTGTTATTTGCCGCTTCCGTCTTCTCTGTTAATTCGGCCTTCATTTCCATCATCTTCTCCTAAATTATTTCCAATGCCGCGTCCATCGTTGTAATGTTCGGTGATGTTATCGTCCCGCTTCCTGACACCAGTGTGACTTTGTGGGTTCGTGAAATGAAAAGTCCAATTGCACCACTCAAAAATGTTCCTTATTTCCAAGGACTTACAGTTAAACTCTTGCCAATTACACAGAATTACGTAATGCACACAATTACGTTTACCAGTTCATCCGATGCACTCACACAGTCTTCTCGTCGTACACTAGCACTGCATTCTTACGCCAAGAACTGACTGACTCCTCTTGCCCGAGGTGTTGCTTATATAGGGCCAGCTGGCCGATCTGGAAGGTTCTAGATTAGATGAAATACCCGTAAGTTCGAGAACACAGGTGGAACAGAAAGAGACGGCGCAGTGATGTTTTTTTCTCCCAGCCGCCCCCCGCCACCGCAACAAGACAAACGAGGGGGGCGTGGCGAACGCCGACCGTCCGCTGCTTGCCCGCTCTATAGGGTGTTCCGACGTTCGGGTGACAATATCATTGTCGCATATGGAAATTTCTGCTATAAATGGCGCGTGCGCTCCACCCCTCAACTGCGGAGACATCATATGTGAATGACCTGTACTACATAAGAATGTTGTTTGTGATGCCGAACTTCCGCCTGTGCGGCCGCTAATGTCTAACCACTGAATCTCATTCTCAAATTTCAAAAATACCATCGGGTTCTTGCACTTAAGGAGACATTATTTATTTCGCTGACACAACTACAAAACAAAGCAAAGTCTCTGCTCATTAAATTTTCATAGCTATTAGTATGATAAAGTTCGAACTGGTGTCTCAGCACTTTAACCTAGGAAATCGTTTGTCCTGATATCGCTAAACTTGAGCCATCAGGAAGGAAGGTGAATTGAGAGGATACTAAGGAGGTCGGACCTGGCGAGAGACGACGGCAGACGTTAGGCTCAATAACAGCTACAGGTTTGATGTCTAAGTTTGCAGGTAATATAAGCGGCTGTTTTTCCGCTTTACAAACTTAAACTTTCCCTAGTTGAGCCCGGAACTCGCAGCTTCCCAACATCCATACAGAACGGTTTAAAGAGAACAAATTCTGTGCCATGCCCTGAGAAACCTGAAACAACAAACTAGGATGAAAGATGAAGTGAAATGGGAAGTGAGATGAAAAGCAAAGATAGGAAATTCATGGGATGTAAGTAATCTTCACAGCATTTCCCTAGAGATACAAGAAACACTCGAAAATCCAATGGTTTAAGAAGATCAGCTACGAGAAATGCAACCATGACCGCCCGAATGCACCCGACATCCGACGTGCTATTCTGCTCGCTGGTCTCCAGTTTAAGTCATGATTAAAAATTATATTGTACACCGTAGAAAAAATAATTTAATTAAAAGCCCTTAAAAATCCTTGCTACATATCATGTCCGATATTTTTTACTCCTGCCCTGAGCTGTGTAGAGGTTCACGTGGGTGGCATTAGTCGTTAAATTGCCAAAGGAAGTCAACTGTACGATCCTATTCTATAACATTCCAGACTTTATACAATAATTATCATACTTATGTAGTGGAGTTATTATAAACTGGCCCAGAAAAATATTAGAGAGTAGCTTTCATTGTTTTACTCTATTAGGTGCTCTCTCATAAGTAAAGTCGGGTGTTTATACTTTAGTGTTTTGGAAAATTTATTGGACTTCTTTGATTACGTAAAGCTATTTAAAGGATGCCATACATACTGTTGCGTATATTGCTAGCATGTATCAGTCTTCAGTTATTAATAAACAATCCCAAAATGTAGATAATAGTGTGACTTAGTGTCCTTCTAAAACATTACTGGAAACCACATTATAAAGCTGCTGCTGCGGCTTAAGGGTATGTGAAGTGGAAGGAGAAGGTGCCCTTTGTGAGCGTGTGGCACAACGATGGTTCCAGCGTTTCAACAATGGAAACGAAAGTATTAAATATTTAACACGTTCTGGAAGACTTAAAGTATGGAATATTGGATTTTGACGCAAAAGTTTCCACAAAAATCCGCAAAAATGTACCCTTAGGCTTTCAGAAGAACTTGGTACATTCGCCAAATCAAGACACTTGGAAGATCATACAGAAGCTGTAGATCTGTACCTCATTAATTGACCCCTCAACAGACTGAACGTAGAGTGGATATCTGTCATCAGCTTATCCGTAATCCCTTGGATTGTCAGGAGAATTGTCACTTGGGCTGAAAAATGGCCATATTACCGAAATTCTGATGCCACGAAACAGAAGCCTGATCCGCACCAACCTGCTGATGTCATTGTTAAAATAAACAGTTCGGTCCCAAAGGAATGTTGTGTGTCTAGTAGGATTTTGAAGGTGTGATTCACTGGTAGTTTGTTCCAAACAGGCGGGCGATTGATGTGGATCTTTCATCTCAACAACTGGAATGAAAATTTGAGACGTAGCTACCCAGCATTAGTTAACCGAGATAAAGTTCTATTTCAACAGAATGATGCAATATCCCATTCTGCACATTAAGCATGTAAAATTGATGAATTGAGAGAAATCAAACTGCTATTACACCAAGCATACAGCTCTGACCTCACACCATCAGATTACCATCATTTTCGATCCATGGCCCGTTTTCTACGTGGAAGAAATTTTGACATTACTGAAGCAGTGGAAGTGTATGCCATTGAATTCTTCGCATCAAAAGCCAGAGATTGTTACTATCGTTGTAGAATAAAACTCCCTCAACGATGGCTCAAGGTCCATTACTTAGAAAATTAGTTAGTTGCTTATCAGAACACATTTCAAATAACTGTTTTTCTTAAACAACGACATTTCTCATGAGACAGTATCTGTAAACTCCTTTTTGGGAAAATTTTCTCCATTTTATTTTTTCTTACCATTACCTCTCAAAAGTAGTGAAAGTATTGCATTCTATTCAAAATACAATACAGAAATTACACTGCAAGTACATGTTTTGACACTGGTAAATATAAGTCATTGTAAAAAACTGTGAGTTCCTGTGTGTAGGCATCTATGTAAATCGTAATCAAAACACCAAAATTTGACTGAATATCAAACTTCATATACAACTTAGGTATCTTATAAAACGGCGCTAAGACATTCAAGAAAATGTCTCTACCTGAAATTATCCGTTACAGGGAAACGTTTATTCATTTAGTTTATAAAAAAATGGAACTTAAACCAAGTTTTCGCAGCTATTCTGTGTTGTTAGAAAAATTTTTGGGGTGGTTCCTGTTATACCCGAGTTTTCATGTTACGTTTCAGCTTTGGAGGATCAGTAGAGTGGACGGTTAAGCAAGGAGCGTGATAGTGAAGTAAGCTTTTAAGGTGAGAAGGTACTTATCTCCACAATGTTATTTCAATGATTTTTGGGTGCACATTACTAAGAAACATTATTGATATATACATGAACATTTTCAGGCATGTTCCTAAAACCTTTATGTTTAATAATACCAATTATAATTTGAAAATGTTACACCGATAATGTGTGATAATTTTTTAGTTTTGTGAGAAAAAGCACTGAAATTTCAGAAAAGTTTATTTTTTAAACAAGTATTTTGAATCTCAGAGAAAAATACCTTCTTATTACTATTCTTATGAGTCTGCGTAATACACATACAAATCATATGTTTTGTTTGATAAGTTTTTTTAAGTGTACCGGAACCCGAATAAATTTGAAACTGAGAAAAACAGCTTTAAACGTTATATATTGATTACTGACATCTCACATGAATCAGAACAATTCCTACTGCATAGTCTTGCCTCTCTGTATTCTCACTAGTCCTTTACAGGTTCCTCTTCAGTTTTTTGCCTTCTTAGCCAGTTTTTAACCATTTTATCTGCTTTCAGGACTCCCAGCTAAACAATTTCTGTATATGATACCATCGTGATTAGCACATGTAATGTGTGAACTGGAGCAGCTAACCTCAATATTACATGTGGTTTCATTGTCTATTGTATTTATATTTTCTACGACTGCCTATAAGCTTTCTCTTTTGAAATGTTCTTGGCTTATGCATGAACTGGTACAAAATATTATTCGTAACCCCATACTGTTCACCTACACAGCCAAAGACAAACGAAGAACCAGCATCATTAGAGTTACAGTGGTCCTAACAGAAAGCTTGAAAGATCCGTTACAAAACAAGACTTGGTTCAGAATTATCTGTTCAGTATTACAGAAGTTATGATCGCTCTTCTGAAAGTTTACGAAAAGAGACGTGACAAAAACTTAACATACACTAATATAACTAGCAAAATAGTTATAAAATATTTCTCCAATAAACGTTTTAACTGAATATTTGTAATCTAGAGGGATGACATTATAATAAAATGTAAAAATAAAAATAAAGTGAATTTTAACCCCAAGTACAGTACATTATCACCTTAGTGACTCTCTGTTCTGGTGTTGGTTATGTCATGAACCTGAGCGAGATTTCTGCTTGAGGAGGGAGGTCTTTATGAATAGCCTGCCCGTAGTCGAGATCTCACACTTGAAGGCATTACGAACCCTCGCGTATGTCAAAGACTGCTGCCCTGGTTCTGATCCGCGCTACATTCTTAACTTCACCGTTTCCTCCTAAACCTTCAGCAGAAGCAATGCACTTTCTTATCTAAAGTTTTCATTGCATCTAGTCTACTCTAGCAGCAGGAAGCAGGAATCTCTATTTAAGGGCATAATATGTATAAATCATGCATTTTCACTTACTCCACGGAAACCGTAAATAAAAACCAAAATAAGACATAATTTATATCCTGACATACACAAGTTTAAACATCAATACACCAGCATCGGATTACTAAAACCATCTTCTTGAGTACACAAACCACCTTTATATAACCGTTGAGGCCTACACCGAAACGAGACGGATATTACGTGTTCTTTGTGACAACTCATGTGTTCGAAGTAGGTTTACGTATCATGGAGGGGCCTTCGAAATCGGGACAGAGCAACGTAAGTAAGTCAGTGTGTCTCTTTGTGCTTCTGCAAGGGTCGGATGACTGGGAGCTCCGAAAGGTGATCTGATCCGGACGACGATATAAGCAAGAACAGACTATCACAACGTTTACAGAGTCACGCATCCAGGTCGGTTAGCTCTGGCCAAAACCCTGAACTCGACGTGGGAGTTTAGGGATTCGTGACGCCGCTTGAAGGCAGGTCTGTCGTCAGCCCAACCCCGACATCGGGGAGAGACCTCCACGAAATACAGATGTACCGCCCAGACGCAAAACACCGAACACCATTGCCTGGTCCTTTAACTCTGAGATTGATGATAGAAAATTGTGACATAAAATTTGTGGTAGTGGAAGATCCACCACGGCATTTGCGTACGGACCCGGGAAAACCACGAAGAAACCCATTGTCAGACTGGTCGGCCGGACAGGAAACGAACCATGACGTTTCCCGAACACGTTACACCTGTGTTGATTCGTTCGGTATACATATGTCTTTGTGGCAATAAATATTTATTTGAAGCTGGCCTAACCGCACTTCTGTGGTAATTAATGTGACCAATTTCCACCAGACCTGCCGAACGCACACAGAGTTGCGCTCATCGTATTACGTGCAGCCTTTAATCAAAACTGCGTCATGTGTTGACAGCTATGATTGACGTCTGGTATCAAATGAACTCGCTTTATCAGAACTCAACATGCTGCTAATCAAAAGCAAACAAACGAAAATGTAACTTTTGTTCGGCCCCTGTTTAAATTAATTAACTGTCCATGCTTCTGATTAGTTTCGCCGTTCATAGAAAATCCTTCGTTAGTAACTGATTAGTCGTATTGTTGCAGAATTTTGTTACAATTGGTTTACACTCCATCTCATGTAGTCCAAAGAGCTCTACCTGAATGGTTTTCTCATGGAATGTATGCTCATTACCTACTATTTCTATCAACATATTTCTAATACTATTGTACCGCTTATATCGTTATTAGGGTGTAACAATGCAATTCCGAGTAGCACCGAGACTAATACTCCAACAATCACTGCTATTGTTTTATTGTTACAAAATAATTGTTCCTCCTAAAGGTTAATTAAGAAATTGCATTAGAGAGCATGCTTCTCATTTCATTCAAGCAACACAGACTTAGTTCTGAAAACCGTAAGGTCTTTTGCGGCACTTATCACTGGGAAGAAAAGGAAATGTAATTGCGGTCGATTTTCTTTACTCAACATGCAATCATGGTTTTAAATTATTTTATGCAGTCTTGCTTGGAGATATTTGTAGTTCAGTGTGGAGCCAAGTTTATTATCCTATCCCAAGCAATTGATCTTTAGGCTTAAGTCAGATGGAAGTCAGCTGTTTCAACTTCAAATTTTATAGTTTTTCCCGGCAAATAGGCACCCTGAAGTAGACAAATACGAGACGCTGTTATTCTTGCTTTTCATGTCATTTCACTATAAAAACTGCAAATCAATCCGCGATATCAATATGGCAGTAATCCCTTGTGAGCTTATACAAAATTGTAAGTTGTTTGAGTAAGCAATATCATCTGGACTCTAGGCTCCAGGTGTAGATATTGCAGTGGGATATGTGGGTATAAACATTACTGCAATGGAGGGGAATTCCCTCAGTCCTAAAGCTTTAGTGTGCAAAACATAGTGCAGAGGTTCCATATGCGCTTCAAAATTTAACGGAGGTTTGAAAATTATAAGGATATTGTCGTGTGTCTGGCCATGGATGAATTTGGATACAGCATTACTAACAGGTTGGCCACAAACGGACATAGGAATCCTAGCTGAAATGGGTAATTTAGACACATGCTTGGCAGGAAAGGTATTTCGCTATGAAGGATTGACTACACTAATTCACTAAACCATAATTAAGACAAAAGAGATTTACTAATAAAACATAATTACAAAACACGGCCCACAGGATCTCATACCTGGAAACCTGGGACGAGACGCCTCACGAAGACTGTAACCTCACAGATAAAGAGTATTAAGACTTCCCATATCGTGAGAGGCTGACGTCACATGTGACGTGGCTCAGGCCACTGGTAAAGTCAAAAGAGTCACCTATGTGTAAATATCTCTATTTGGAAACTGATCGGGGACATGGAGTGTTTGTAGGAAGATAAAAAATTGGTGGTCAGTCATTGCTATTTAAATTTAAAAAAAAATGGGCTAAAAGTAATTACAAAAATATATATTAACGCAGTTATTGAAAAGCGAAAAGAGGCACGAAAAATCAACAAAATATCACCAATATTATCAATGAAGATATATGCTATCTTAGCCTTTCATACAGCGAGTCCACATTCGATACAAAATCAACATGTCAGCTCACGAAGAGTTGGAATATTAACCAATTCTTCATAGCTAAAATACGAGGAAAATTTCACAGCCTGTTTATCGTATCCTAATATATTCATTTCACGAAGCCAATTAAGATAAGATGCCAACCCAGTAACTCAACGATGATGATAAGCCTATAAACAGCCCCCCCCCCAACACCCACATAAAGTTTACAACTAACTTCAGACTACGCAGACATCTATTTATACTTACTTTGATTACTTTGAACAATTCCTTAAGATTATGTTCACCATTTAGATCATTCTAATAATCGTACAATAACATTTAACGAATATCTTTGCAACATTGTTTAATAACTGAAACAACAAAAGGCATAAACCCTTTTAATAATAGTTGCTACAATTGATCTGATGCCAGAACAATTTTATTTTGGAGACCCTAACAAACAAGGATATGGCCACTTAGTGCTCACAACCCAAAAAGGAGTCAAAACAAATGTTCTACAAATGTTTTTATAGTTTGACATATTACAAACAGATCTTTAGAAGATAACATCTGTTGCAGATGTCTCAGAGAGAAGCACTTGCTTATGACTAGGAATCATGCCTCCGTGCCCCCACCTCGGTAGCGTAGATGGCAGCGTGTCTGCTTCACATTCAAGAGGTCCTGAGTTCGAATCTCGGTTAGGGTGAGTTACATTAATAAGGTTTTTTCCGTGGTTTTCCCTTATCCTGATAGACAAATGTCTGGTAACTCTAAGCTCTATGAACCCCGGAGTCATTTGAGCATCATTTCACTCATTTCATTCATCGTCCGATATGACTTAACTTTGGAGGACGTAAATTACAAACAAACAAAAATGTCTCCGTGCAGGTGTTCTGTGGAATACATGTCATTACAGAATAACACGTTTAATGGCTCACATAATCTAAACATTTGGGCCGGCGAAGAGGTGTATGACATCGCAACAAACGGTAGCACAAGGTGTGGAAATATATCAGATTTTAACAGTATTAAAAGGTTGCATAACTGAGTCTATCGTTACCTAATTGTTATACTGACCAATCTCAGGAAGTTACAGAGAAGGGTCAAGGTAAAACATATAGCAGAAAAAATTTAATGTTGAAGTTTAAGTAATTTTTGGACTATGGTGAAAAAATATTTACATGTTTAGTATTAATTGGAATACCTCTGGCCGATCGACTAGCAGCACACACAATATAGTTATCACTACAGTATTTTGACCGCATATAACTTTAAGAAATAACTTAATACGAACTTATGTATAGATATTTAAAATCTCTGTTGCTTAATATACATTATTTAGAATTTTCGTTCATAATTTTTAATATGTTCATAATATTTCCTACTTTTCCATTTGCTTAGTTTGCTTGTACTGTGCTTTGTCCGTTGTCACGGCACGTACATGTTGGAATTTGCGGAATCAGTTTAAATAAACAAACATAAGTAATGCAGGTGTCTTGTGTACCTGAATGACTTTTTCTTAATTATCAGATATAGCATGTACTATCCAATTTTTACTTACTGACGTCTGATGGTAGTTAAAGTGCAGCATCAAATAAGATTGGTAGTTGAAATCTCTTGAATGGTGGACCACGGTCGGCCTCAAAAGCACCGTCCCGCCCACGAGGTACGCCACCTATTCCGATCCGTCATTCTGGGCTTGTGAGGTGACAGAGGTCAAAGGGACAAGTGTTTCCACAACCACCAGTACTTTGTCGACCGGGTCGGTAGTAAAGAATCTTACCAAGGGCTGTAGGTAGGCTTGAAGCAATTGCCGCATCAATTCAAAACCTCGGCAAAGTCGACGCTGGGGTTAGGGAAGAAATTTACACTTAGCCCATAAGATGCGGAATCCTCGAAGGTTCTGTGCTATCCCCCGCGTTATTCACGATGCACATACCAGAATTTTCAAGTCAGCCGCAAGTGGAAATTACCGAGAATGCTGACGATGCGCTACTGTTTTGAAAGTCATACATTGTCAGAGCCTTCAACCCACTACAGAGGACCTCCTTCGCATACTAAGTAGTGTCCGCTAACTCGGACTAAATGCACGCCATACTACTTATCAAGCGTCAATCTTCACCAAAGACCTGCTTCGAGGCCATAAGATTGATTGGAGAAACTCCATCTATTATTTAGCATTAGAGTTAAATAGACGCCTAACTTTTCGCGAGCAAACCAGTGACCTTTCAGCACGGTTGCAGGGGGAAATTGCCTGATTGTACCCAATGGTGGGTTCCGGTTTGATGCCCATTCGGCAGAAGTTGTACTTCTTTAGAGCGCTCAGAGACCCACTCGTGCTATACGCCTGCAGGATCTGAAGCACGGCCGCCGAGAGTTGGCTATTATGGCTGCAATTTGAGCAGAATAGGCGACACTGGTCTGTTTATTCTGTTACCTGCTCATTACCCATGAGATTACTTTAGGAAGCCTCATCTCTTCCATATGTGGAGAATGAAACTAGGCGTCGTGCTGCTAAACTCTGGGAAAATTATTGCAACTTCAAAGAACCCTGGTTTGATCTCTTGGGGATTATGAGATCAGAAGAAGCTGATTTAGGAAACATTGGGTCCCCAGCAAGGGTTGTAGGCAGCCGAGGTAACATCGGAGTAACTCCATACTGCAGCAAAAGTTGTACTTAATCCAGAAAAGAACTGATTTTTGGTCTCCAAAACTAATCTACTTAAAAATTTCTGAAACAAAAACCCCATTGAGGGTACGCACGTAACAAAAGCACTCAGCCTGTACATAGCCTACCAGCACCTCAATCGGTCTGTCATAGTACTGTGTGAGGTGTTAGATTGTAGCGGTATAGGAATATATCCATCCTTTTACAGCTTTTGGCTGATAACACTACGCCATCTAAATTTAAAAACAGTTGCTCCCTCACACATTGGAGGCGAATAGGCTTCTTTAGAAATAGAGTATTAGTTTATTGACTAATCCTAGCAATTTAGTAGTGTTACTAAATTCAGTATTACCTTTGTATATATACTAAGTTAAATCGTTACCCTTAGAAACGTTTCATTATAACGGGAGGGCCAATAAGCTAGGAACAGTCTGTGCGTAGTTTTCTCCCTTGGCGTGTAAACATATGACTCCTAACTGATGTTGTAAACAGGGTCTTACTCCTGACATGGTTTAATGTACTCCAGAAGTAAAGTATAGAGTTTACAGTAATGCGGTTCAGTTCAATTATTACCAGCTATTATTTTGTCATATACTTAATTACAAGGCATATTATGGCTTATGGTTTATATGTTTTCTATTGCTCGTTGTGCATTTACTTATGAGTTGTATTTGTTAACTCAGTCAGCTCGTCAACTGATAGTATGATTTGCATAAAGATTTTTGGGTATAAGCGTTCCAGGTAGTGCAATAAAAGAAACTTTAAGTGAAACTTTAGGCCGCAGAAGCGTTCAGGCTAACTAGCCCAAAAGGCAGCATCTGGTTCTTACCGAAGAAACGTTAGAGACATTTGTTTTCTTTTCGAACTTCGCTCCAAAAACACTTAGACATATTTCAAAACAGACAAGCAGTTCTTGTATACCTGTCCGAAGGGTTACTACAGTCCGGCCGCTCTATCTCTGGCTCTGACAGTTCTCGAGAGGGGGAAGCACTTTGTTGCCAGTTCTTTAGCGGGAATTTCAAGCAGAGGAACATATGTGTTTTAAATATTTCACGCATTTGCAGATCATAACTTTGTAAATGTACGTGGACAACGTGTATATACATGATCCCAGAATAGTTGCATATGGCGACAGTATACCATTTACTGGAAAAGAAATAACAAAATGCTACTTCGCACGAGTGGGAAATTCCTTTCTCATATAATATTGATATATCTGTCGCCTTATAGCATCCTTTTGAAAAGCATCAAGTGAAGCTTTACGGCAGCCTCGTTGCCTTTGCTTTCCCGGTGTATGCAGAACTGCAGACGGTGAACTTAAATCAGCTGGCACTTTTCCTTGGTCACATTCTTCCCACCTTCAAGGCGTCAAAAAACTCTGTCCAGCACCCTGGTAACAAGAAGTAGAGGTTCACCACTGTCCCGCTCCTTCTCGAAGTACTCACATAGTCTGAATACAAATTCACGGCTGTAGCTCTTATAAGAGCCGATTGTTTTTCTTGAATTCTGACGAACCAGTAGCCATATTACTATAATAGCGATAATAATAAGACTTACAGACGCTACAAAACGGAATTCGCGCGCGCGCGCGCGCACACACACACACACACACACAAAATTAAACAAACCACCAGCGCGGGATCCAAAAGCAACTAAAAGCCACGTGGTACACACAAAATTGCAGCGGCAACACGGAGCTGGATTTGCAAGCCACGCCTAGCAGCGACAACGTTGATTGGCGCTAGCAGACAGTTTTAACTTCCTGACCACGACACAGGATGTACAGACTCTCAGTACCACCAACAGAAGCAGTTGGTGTGCGTGAAAGATGTGAACGAAATATTCGAATAGAGTGTTGTAAAGAATATCTTGCATGATAATGAAATTACAAGTTGGATTTCAATGCTTTGAGACTAATATACTATATATATATATATATATATATACTATCTAATATACTATATATATATATATACTATCATTACAAAGATAATTCTGACGACATGTTTTCAATTACTCATTATTATATGTTGGTACTATTAACCTTCCCCCTCCACCTCCTGCAGCCACTAAACGTCAGAGCTGGAGATAGAGCGGCCGGACAATAAATTGCTAAAATTAAAACCATGTAAAATAGTTGTAGCACATGTGCATCAATCTGGTGATACTGTAATTAAGCAAACATTTTCTAAGTGAATCTTAATAATGCATACTGTCGGGAATTCCTATGTTCTTGTGACAATACAATGACGAAATAGACGACAACTTAATATTTTTCACCGACGAGGTTTGGTTCCACGCTCATGCATAAGCTTTTAGAGAACATAATCGTTATAGCTTTTCGGAAAAACTAATATTCTTCATGAAGCTCCCCTTCTTGATATTTTTAAACATTTAAGGACCAGGGTATCTACTAGGTAGCCTTCACAAAGTAAAGACCGACCTCCCTCTATGACCAAGGCGGAAACCGAGCTGTCTCCAAGGGGCGCCGAGCGCCTCCAGGGCTCTTTCCCTAGGGAAAGACCTAGAAGCTAACAAGCCCCCATATCTGGTCCGAAAACACAAGATGGGTGGAGGTGGATACACCACTTACGCGCCCCAACGCCAAAGGGGAAGGCTACCGATCAACTTCGGTAGGTCTGCCTGGTGGTCTAGCACACCTGCTACTAATTTATGCAAGCTAGAAGCGCGGGAAGTTATGGCTTTCCTCAACCCCGTCTGCAGACGTACCCGATCTCCTACGGGCGTCGGCAACACACTTCCCCCTTCGAGTCCAACCCAATCCGAAAAACTCCCCTACGAGAGGGGCTCGGCACTTCGGCCCGAGGTTCCTCCAGTAATGTCAGAGGTACCACGAGTGCTAAGGATCCCCAGCACCCGCACCACAGCAGCTGAAGGGGACGGATTCCCTCCCATACGGTAACCCCTTCTTGACAAACAAAAATAATAATAATAATTCAAGTATGGTGCGCCGTGATTGGAGAAGGAATTATACGGCCAAATCTTTTCGAATCAACAGTGAAGCCTTGCACAGGTGAATGCAATGTTGGCTCATCTTTTAGAGAAATGACAGGGACGTGGTATTACATTTTTTTTCACACCACTCTGCAACATAGTCTAATATTTTGATGACAAATATTGAAAGTTTGCTTAAGTACAGAATTGCATTAACGTTTTTGACCACCTTCTTCCTTGACCTTAACACCTGTAGTTCCTCTCTCTGAAGTAGCTTAAAAGCTAAAGTATACAAGACAAACCCACACACACTAGAAACCAAATATTCGTCTGGAAATATTCAGTATTGCTCAGTCTGAGCTACTGCGAGTGGTGGCTTGTTTCCTAAGCAGGTGTCAAAAATGTATGGAAAATAACAGGGGTCAGTTTTAGCATCTTCTTGTACAAAGTTTTACGTAGCTTTAAAAATGTTGTATGGTTGCATCAGCCCCAATCTAGAATAGGGACAGACGTAATGAGTGCCTTTGATGATAGAAGAAACCACCACGCAGCCACTTAGTTAATTAACTCTTCCGCTGCATTATTGTGGGACTTCAGTGCCGATAGTGAAATTACGAAAAGACTAAACGTAAAACAGCAGAATGGCTTCAGTCCAAAATTAATAAATGTAAAATGAATTAAGTTTCATTCAATTTGAAGAAGTTAATTATCTCAAGATTCCTGATTAAAAGTTGATGCAATTTTATTTGTGGAATACAAGTGTAATTAAATTTAAGAGTTTTCTGAAATTCCATGCAATCTATACATCCAATTTCACGATTTATGGACACCTTAATGTTAATGACTTTTAGCACATTTGAGAACTGTTACCTTGAACTTTCTATTTGAAGTCAAAAGTTGTTTAATTCAACATGCTCTGCTCATGGTCTTTTCCTAAATTTGAGGAAGTAGGAGGGCTGGAACTGCAATTTGGTGGCGGTAGCCGTTGCATTGGTAGTCACAATTATCTTCACCAATGAAACTTCCTTTTTGGCTATGGGCTTTTCATAGTGTATCAAATAACAAACTGTATAAGAGCTGGAATTATGAAGAGAATTAATTACAGTCCATTCGGTTATAATACAGGAAGCAGAACTCAAACATACACAATGTTGCAAAGAAACAATTTCACAGAGTTTGAAGTAAAAAGACAGCGCAGCACGTAAGAAAGACAGCGGCATGTGCACCTTAAGTTTGTAACAACTTTAAGTGAGGAACTTCTAAAAAAGTGACGTAAAGTGATGGAGAGCTAAGATAGAGTAAAAACCTTGGTATTGTTTCCTTATGGAACATGGGCACATCTGTCCTATAACAGATGTAGAAAATTTCTCTGGTAAAATATGCAGTAAACACAACAAGCTGCCTTTAACTGCTAGAGAATGTATAATCACATTATCATTCTTATTGTGTCACATGGATAAACGCGTATGGTCCTATAACAGACAAATTCAAGAATATTTTGGAGGATAAGATGTATGGAATTGGCGGAACGAATACAACGGTTTACAAAGGAATCTAACGCACTAAACTTAATGAAATTTTATAATTAATATTCCTTATTTTATATTTTTTCTACTGACGGTCGCACCATGACTGAGTGGTTAGACAGCTTGGCTGTCACCGGCGGCCCGGGTTCGATCTCAGACTACCGCAAAGCGGGATTTGTGGTGGACAACATGGCGCTGGGGTGTGTTTCCTCCAGATCCTCCGGTTCCTCCCACCACCAGTCCAAAAATAGCTCCATGATTTATCTCTTCATCATCCCAGGTGTTGGACCAACCCCTCAACCTTGGTATTCAGGTGAAATGTTTCGGCTCACTCGCTCTAAGGGAACCCGAGCGATTCTAATATCAGCATTGGTGAGGAAGGGAGACATAAAATAAATATTTTCTACTAAATAATCTTATGAAAGCATACGTTCCTATCTAACTACTTAGTGTTAATTCACACAAACTTTTGCAAGAGCAGTACACAACAAGGAGAATGAAAACGGAATTAATTGGCAGATGTTTAAAAGTGGCTTACCAAATCCTGGCTTCTGAATTCCATGAAAACGTGAAAACAAGTGAATAGCGATAGAACATTTAAGAACTTACAAGGTATAGAAAACCTCAAAGCAGTATTAACAGACCTATCAGAAATGATGATGTTCAGTACCTAAGTAATTCTTTTAACGTTCTGTCATTATTCAGTTGTTTCAAAGAACTTTCAAAGAACATACAATTTTATTGTATGCATGTGCCTCTAAGTTCTAAAATATCTGACTGGCGCTGTTTCCTTTGTATATAGCGAAATGTGTAATTCCATTATTTTCGGAATGCTTTATCTCCATTAAAATGAACTGGATTTCAAAACAAACTTTCGTAAGAATAATCTCTACGAGGGACACTATTTATATTTTCAGCCTTGGCAACCCTGAACATTGTAGGTACCACTCGAGTTCCCAATGGAAAGTTTGACATTGTTGACCGTGATCTACTTCGGACATTTTGTAAATAGAGCGTCATTTGTTTGGTTTACATTAACTTGAAAATTGTGTCAACAAAACCATAGAATTGGCTTGCGAAAATATTCGTTCGGTGATTTATCACCAATTTTGTTGTGAATTATCAAGAAAAGAGTGCATCGATCAACTAACTTTCACATTTGGCGACGAAGCTCCATCCTTTTCACTGTGAAACGCTGGTAAAACGTGACTGCCGTTCGCTCAATGATGAAGTTCCTGTAGGTCGTCCAAAAACAGGTGTTGTGCCAGAAAACATTGATGGTGTGCAAAAGCCACTAATTCAAGATCATCATTCGACATATTGTGAGACTGAAGCAATCCTAGGCATTACTTCCACGAGCATATATAAAATATTGCATGATTATTTAGCCACGAGAAAGGTTATATGCCCATTTCTGATACATCAATAAATTTACACTCTACTATAATTGCCGCGTTAACAAAATGAGGAAGCTTAATTTAGCATGACTCGCTGAAACGCCAGACAGAAAATCCTAATGCAGTTAGAATTAAACAAGTTCAGAATTTTTGCACTAGAATTTGTAATTACTCAATAGTGTATAAGAAAACCTTACGGTTACGTCCTTACCGTTTACAATTATTAAAGGCTCTAAAGCCGACAGACCCCGGGTTACGTGCCAACTTCGCAAACGACATACTGTTTCATGACGATAACGATTTTATGGATTGTGTTCTCTTCAGTGATGAATCGACCTTTCACCTTATTGGACATGTCAACCCTTATAATGTTCGCATCTAGGGCTCAAAAATTACTCACGAGATGGTACAAAGGCAACGAGATTCCCCTACAGTGAATGTTATTTGTGCCGTATCCGGGCGAAAAGTATATGGGCCTTTCTTTTTGGTGAACCTACTGTAACTGGCACTTCTTACCTTCATACACTAGAGCAATGGCTCTTCCCCCAGTTGGAAGAAACTGAGCCCGAGAACTTCATTTTCCAACAAGATGGTCACCATCTCACTGGCATAACGATGTACGCGATTGGTTGAACGTTACTGTACCCGAGCGTTGGATAGGCTGCAAGGTCCCCAATGACAGGGTTTGCTATGCATGGCCTTTACGTTGTCCTGACCTAACGCTAAGCGATTTTTACTTTGAGGCTTTATCAAGGATCGTGTTTATGTGCATCCGCTACCAGCTGACCTCCCTGAATTAAGAAATCGGATTGAAGCACTTGTTCCTACAATCACTGAGTACACACTGACCAACGTTTGGGAAGAACTCGCCTATAGACTTGATGTGTGCCGTGCAGCGGGAATTAACGACACTTCGATAAACAGTCGTCTCGTCAGTGCTTTGTAGAAGGTGCAAGACGACTCCACGTTCCCTTTCCCATTCTGTCACTTTTAGCAGCAACTAAGACACCACTAACTGTACCTTTTCAACTTGCGCTGATTTCCAAATTATATCATTTCAATATTTTATGCATTTACAGTTTCGGCTTCAGTCGTGTGACAGAGGGTAGTCACATTGAACATTTATAAGGTTCTTGGTGAAACTGTTTGAGTTGCTTTTTCATTTGACATATCATTTATAACTGCAAGTTTAATGTAATAAATATTATAAAGGATTAAATCCCCGATATTCAGTTACACACCATGTATATTTGTCTTTTCTCAAAGCATTATGTCCCTTACTAATGATTTTTTTACTCTCTGGAAAAAAACTGTAAACCGTGCTTCGTAGGTAATGCATGCGACAATGATCAGAGAGAAAAGGGTACACGTAGGTCTCTCAGGAAGAAAGGTGTAGGTCAGTCTCGAAGACGCGCAGGACTTCGTAAACTCTATAAGCTTGATGATGAGGACAGATCGGTGAACTGCTCAGAGAACGCTGCATTCTGAAAGAATTGGGGAGAACGAAACCACCTGAGGTGTCTCAGAAAAGGGTTCCTCTGCAGAAAGCATCTGCGCTCATGTTCGACACCGACCCACATTGCACGACAAGCCTACCTGGAAAATGGGAAAGAACGCGAAATAGGCGAAATGCCCCAAAGATACTTAGTAGCAGAAGAAGAACGACCCCAGCATTAGCCTTGCCAAATATAAAAAAAGTTATCAGTGTGGTCGTCACCAGAGATACAACCCAGAACTTCCCAAATGCAAGGCTGGTACTTTACCGCTGGGTCATATCATGCGGCCTTGTTTTAGAAAAAAGTAATAAAATAATGTGAACTACATATAAGCAGAGTACACGAAATACTGCCGGCTCGGTCACACTTGAATGAAATTAACCGACACATTGTGTACCCTCCGGAGTAAATAAAAATGCACGAACATCTCTCTTCTGGATACAAAATGACGCTGTATTCCTAGTTTGAAAACGGAACTGACAGAAGCTGTAAGAATAAGGGAACGTGTTTGTCAGTTGAAATATGACAACCGTAAGGAACCATCACGCCGGAAACTGGAACACACGAAAAAGTCGAAGAGTAAAGGAGAATGTGAAAACTGTGTTCAGGACACAGGACATTTACAAATGATTTGCTCAGGATTTTCATGATAACGGACTGAGGTTTACGTATCTTGCAGTGAAGGAAATATTGTTATTTATTCTTACGCAGGAATACACCCGATCCACACTACATAGTCCCTAAGTCCACTTAAAACCTAAAATAAGGGAAAATAAATTCAACACCCTAGCATATTCGCCTTGACAACAGTGGCCCGCACCAGGAATCGAACCCAAGATCTACTCTCACCTCGTACGTTACCGCGGAGCACTTTCTACTGCGTTATACAGAAGGGAACGTAAAATCACTTCAGTATTATCATATATTTCCTTTTAGAAATAAAATAACTTACTAAAGCGATTAGATGTAGGCTAGGAACGTAGCTTTTGAAAAAAAAAAAAACACGTAATTTTAGGTCCGTTGCACATTCTCGTATCCCCTACATTCCGAATTATTATTTTTCTGCAAGTTTAAGTTTTGTGCAGCTGCCGGTTTCGACAGTAATTAAGACGGCTGTGCTACGGTTAAGTGGAAATGCTCCAAACACCAAGTAAATACCACTTGGCGCAGTTTACAGCTTATAGCGAATTCTGTATTTTCATACGTGTGTTTGTTTTGTTCTTGAGAGAGAACATTAAATTAGCTGGTTTTATCCTCACAATGGCTTATAAGCCAAACATCAGTAAGAGGATAAAAACGCACCAAGCAGATTTGCAAAATTAAGGCGTGTCTAAAGAGAGTTTTCAGTTGCACCCAAATTTCAAGGGAGTAGTTAGTGTTAAAGAGACGCTGTATACAAAACTGACTTTGAACCAGTTTGAAAACGTACCTTAACGTTTCCTTTATGCAAACATCCAATGGTTTTCAGTTTCATTTTGATACGTTTTATTTTCCAAATAACTGCATTTAAAATTCATTTTATCCTTCTATGCTAAGTGCACCATATGGTGAAATTTTAATAATAACAATTTTTTACTTTCTCTTCCGTGCACGGAGTAACTTAAAGAAGGAATTATATTCTTCCAAAAATTTCAATACCAGATTTCACTGCAAAACCCTTTTTGAGTTTACCTGAGCCAACCCAAAAGTATTAGAAAATGGTTCACGTGTATGTATATGTGTTATGGTTCCAGTGTCTACTTTATCTCTGAACAGCATAAATAAAAACAAAAGGTCTACTAAATAGAAAAGTTAGTATAGAATTTCAGCATCTTCCAGGTGTGTGACCTAAGCAATTTCAAGAAAATTCCGCCACTTTAGCCCATTTTACATAAAAATATGTATTCCTTAAAGTGCTTTTATTTGTCCAAAATCTACTATAGTAATTTTCATTCAGTTATATATTAATGCTATTTATTGAAAAATGAAATATATATTTTGAACTCTGTAGGAATAAGTCAATTCTGTCAGATTTATGCATAAATTTTGGGTTATTTCTTCACACTAGCCGTATGTAGGCTAGAGTCAATGTGAAAAATTCGATGCCATGGCCGGGATTTGAACCACGGATCTCCTAGTTTCCGTTCAGTCGCTCTTACACATTGAGCAACCATGGAAAAAGGTGCAGTCCTAACGTTAAATTCTCCATTTGACTCATATATTTTCCCGGTAAACCACTATAAAACTAATTAGGATTTAAGCTTTGAAAAATATTAAAAACTATAGTTAACTGAATTTGCTACTTTTGCTTATGAAGAATTAAAATTTAAAGTGGAAAATAATAATTTTTGGATTCACTGTCCAGTTTCTTGCTTCTTGGCATTTCATTTCTTATTAATTTTTGAGAGAGGCTGCCCTTTTAAGACAATCTCCACTTGAATTGCGGCAGCTGTGGATGCTGAATGTATTGGGTTAGGCTTTGCCTTACAAACGTCAAAACTGTCACGCGCTTACCATCACGAAATTCCGTAAACACATAAATATGAAAAAATGTATGAGGATAAACGAAATTTAAAGTTTGCAAGGATACCTTAGTAAAACATCCCCTAGATAATCAGGAGTGTTAAGTCAGAGTTTTCTGTTGTGAAAACTAAAACGAACCGGTAAAGGAGGCGCCGTATTAACGTGTGTGTCACTCTTTCGGGAGGTCTGATTTCAGAAGAATATATTATGCATGTATAGGCATTCATATCTATTTATATCCAAATTAAAATAAAGCAGGGTAAATGAAGATACTTTCGTGACATAGGCAATTTCGTGATACTTCTTCGAAGGGATATCACGGAGAAACCAGTTGGTGTTAACTCGTCTTTCACTTTTGGTAGATGACATATTTGTTCCTTGAGCTTAGGAGCTGTCGGCAGGCGCGTTAACACCAACTTGCTTCTCTGTGACATCCCTTCAATAAAGTGTCACGAAATTGCCTAAGTCATGAATATACCTCCCTTTATCCTACCATATTTTCATTATAAAAGTATAAGTTTATATTTCAGTTGTAAATATGTTAGAATATCAGAATTATCTTCCAAGATTTTTTTTATTTATTTTTTTTTTTTTTTTACTTTACGTCCGCCAACGCTTAGTCATATCGGATGATGAATGAAATGGGTGATATGATGCTCCAATGAGAAAATTTCTTATGGTTCATATACATTTTACCATAATGAATAGTCAAAGCGAAGAATACTCGAAAACTGGTCTTCAGTATGTATACTCTGCTTCAGTCTAGATTAAAATTCAAGCACATAATACTCATTTCTTCATTCCTATCAATCTCAGGACATTAGTTTCAGAAAAATGTCATCAAAAATAAATCGTACTACTACAATAGTTCAAATGGTAGAAGCAAAACCATTTAGGTAGGAACCTGGAAACTTGGTGCTCCTTCAGTTAAATTATTTGGCCCTATTCACTTATTTGAAAATGCATTGGCTAAACAGGCTAGCACAATTGATACTTAGTGTACAGGAGCTCCAGCTTGCTAAAATTACGTTATATTACTGTTGTACTTCCTATTACTGTTATATATAGTTTGTGTTCATTTAATAGTTTGTCTTGGTCAGAGCGAGCATTTGAGGCTTATCCGTTAGCAGTGTGCAGAACATATTAGTCAAAATCGAACACTTGCTGACAGTTTTGCAAAGATCCCAGGTTATTTTTGTGCTGGAACATGAATTGCTACTAAGTTGAACCTGTTCAGCTAAGTGTTTAAACTCCAAACGCACTAACATTTCTACAAAAGAGCGTTAGACAAACATGTAATATCAATTAGATATAAAGTACACTATTTGCAAAGTATAACGAAAGCCATATGGAGTTTTTTTTTTTTTTGCGATATTACAAAATCGCTAAAAATTGTGACATGCTATTCATATATGCGTCCGAAATTCTTACAGCACGGAACAATCCTAAATATGCGATATAATTTCTTCTGTCACAATGTATTTTTATATCAGTACGTGTTCCAGCTTTGCTCTACTTTACTGACCTTACTAAATATACTTCCGTTTATTATCGTGAAATAGCTTTTCCCAAATTTTAATACAAATATGTTGAGTGCGTGAGGTATTGTTTAGAAATGTACTATGCGTACAGAAATATCAAAAAATATTTTATGCGAAAGGGTTACTTCTACTCTGTAAATTATAGTATATTGATTACTAAGTGAGACAGACATATTCAGAACGTATTTTAGTAGAATCACATGTCAAAAAAACAATTAACATTCATTTTATTACCATTTTCTCTTGATTACATCTCAAGGGCTTATGAGTATCTCGGGTCTAATATGAGAGTGAAGAATTTGAATGATATGCAATAGTGGCTTTTTTTTTTTTAAATTTACGTCCTCCAACGTTAAGTCATATCGAACGATGAATGAAATGGGTGAAATTATGCTCAAATGAGTCCGGGGTCCATGGATCTTGGAGTTACCTAACATTCCTCTATCAGGATAAGGAAAACCCCCGGAAAAACCCTATCCAGGTAACTTACCCTAACCGACATTCTCTCTCGGGACCTCTTGAACGTGAGACGGGGTAGCGTAATGATGAATGTAAATGAGATTATAGAAATTGATAGAATGAATGGCGGGGTAATCAATGGGAAAAGCATGTTCATAAGATGCATAATAGTATAATACCTAAAATAGCTGACCTCCAAATGTCCAAGGTAATGATTTTGTTTTCTGTGCTTTAATACATTTCAACATGATGTAACTAATGTTTTTGGTATAATCTTCACCTTTTACAGAAAATATCCAGATTCCTTACCTCTCGGCCAAGTGTGCTTCTCCATCGCAGCTATTTCCCCCCGCATGTTTCTTTATGTTATAAACCTTTGATATAAATCCCTGAATCCATGGCCATCCAATAACAAAAAACGTGACAATACTACTAGGTATAAA
Source organism: Mantis religiosa (assembly GCA_030765055.1). NCBI lineage: Eukaryota > Metazoa > Arthropoda > Insecta > Mantodea > Mantidae > Mantis > Mantis religiosa. The sequence continues at coordinate 208,844,365 of CM060948.1, forward strand.
CGTATAGGGACTCATCAAGCAATGTGACCTACAGAGCTCTATTGTGGCTAGGATGAAGAGAAGAAGTTCAGGAAGGAAACAGAAGGCTACAGGCCGCAGGCAGACAGGCCAGAGGGCCGCGTAGTAGTCTCTAAAATTTCCGAGGCTCTAAGACCCGTTTCCACTGCTGCAGCTGCCTAGAGAAGGCAACAAAGGACCTGTCTACCTAGCAGTCCCCTAATGCCCATGAGACGGAGGTGTTCTTTGCTTTGCGCAAGCATTCACGTCGTCTGTCCACACCACCTTACACCACGAATCCCAAATCACACTAGAAACGTGAGAAGTGAACCGAATGAAAGTGAAATGGTGGAAAGTAAGTCGTGGTAGATGAAAAAAGAAACAGTATTCGCCCACCGATCAAGAGAAATAACAGAAAAGCCCAAGGATAAAATGAGAGGTCAACTTAATAAATCCTCGCACTCCCGAATGTGAGCATCAAACATTACTTGCTCAGTCAGGCTTCTGTTCACAAAAATATAAGGATGTTCCGCATTGTCTTTAATGACATCACAACACAAAGATTACGGGCGCATTACTTCCCCTGACATATTTGAGAACTGAGAAGGTGGAGAATCGATGAAAATGCTTTCCTCTCTATGCCCAGGAATACATCCTAAGGACTACCAAATTCCACAAACGACGAAAAGGAGATTTGAAGCAGGCGAAGGGAAGCGTATTTCAGTATGTGAATTAAGGGAGGGGTGAAGATGGTGTTAAATTGTTGTTCACTTTCTCATTAGAGAGAATATTTCACATTGCCTACAGTGATCAGAATATCTTTAAATTGCCCTTTGCTTCTATAATCATAATAGTAAAGTTGACAAGGTTGGAAAGAAACATTCAACGAACAACGTGTGTGAATATTTGATCAAAATAAGCATATACAGAGTTATTCATAATTCCGTGAAGCATTGTAAAGTTTAAAAAATAATTAAGTAAGCAACAAATCATGGTAATTGTTATACCAGTAGAGAGAAAAACTCTCCAAGTTTTTTTTATAATATAAGCCCGTGCTTAGTTGCCACGATTCGTCGCTAGGTGGCAGTAGTTACCACTAATGGGAAAATGGCGTTTACTAGACGCGTTTCTTGGATTATGCACGAACCTAGTCAGTTGTGACTGTGTAGAAACGTTTTCGAAAGCAATTTCAAAAGCCAGCACCTGTGTACAACAGTATGAGGCACTGGTATGCGAAATTCCGTGACGAAGGGCGTACGTGCATCGCTCGTCGCCAAGGACGTCCAGGACCCAGCGAGGAAGCAGTGAAACATATCAGAGTAGCACATCACCGCAGCCCTCGTAAGTCCACTACCCCTGGAAGTGTTGACCTTGTCATTTCACAAGCAACAGAATGGTGAATTCTTCGTAAGAAACGTATGTTTAAATCATACAGATTTTAACAACTGGACTATATAACGCGTTCATGGCCACCGCGATTACGGATTTAATTCCGTGCGACTTTTTCATGTAGGGCTTTGTTAAGGACAGCCTCCGCTCCCTGCCAAACTCCAGGGACTTCGCCTTCGGATTACGGTCGGCCGTGACATGCTGGAGCGTGTATGGGGGAGATGGACTACCGCATTGATATCCGCCGTATCAGCAAGGGTGGCAGATTGACCACTTGTACGGTATATAACAAAACTTAGAGAGGTTTTCTCTTTTCATTTTCGTGCAAAAATGTTCGTTATCCATTGGGTAGCTTAGTAGTTATGAATTTTTAAAATGCTTCACGGACTTATGAATAACCCTGTATAATGTATAATCTCTTACGTAAGTTTCACGTAGTAAACTCTATGTAAAGGTTATGTGATATCTCTACCAATTTTTAGTTAACTAAGAAGCACTTTGTTCATTCTATCATGTTCTTTCTCGGTAAATATTTACATATCAACATATTGATATGCTCAGAAAACACGTAAGTATTTATATCACAGATGATTTTCGCTGTTCGTGAACTATCAGTTATATTAAAAACTGGCTAAGATCCGTGCAATACTTTCAAATGTTCATATGAACCATAATAACGAAGCTGATGTCTACCTAGGGAAACTTAAATATACACAGATAAAGAAATCAGGAACAGTTGATTTATATAAAAAAGGTGCCAATGTTTTAAAAATACATTACATACTTTAATGCAAATTATTTTTCACC